>JABUQX010041175.1:10000-30000 GCA_015478945.1 Trachelipus rathkii | reverse complement strand
AATCTTGGGAAGAGTTCAAAACTGAACTGTCACTCATTTTAAATCCGATTTGTTCAAAGAGTTCTTTTGAAGCCTTCAACGAATTCGTAAATATTAAATGGAGCAGTAATGAATCATTACCGGAGTTCATTACTGACGCACAGAGAGCGTTGCAAATATTCATCGACTCATCTTCTTTCATTCACGATGTCAAATTTACAGATGAACAAAGACGTTTACTTTTGTTTTCAACTTTGTATGCTAATACAAAACCTCAACTGCAACGCATTATACACGAGGAATTTGATATACAGAACTCAATACCTAAACAGGTACAGGCTTATTTAAAGAAAAACCATGTTCTTAATGATGGTAAAATCTCTTCCGCAACAGGTAAAAACTCTTATCAAACTTCTAATGTTCCAATATATTCTACGCATGCTGAAAAAGGTGCTGCTCAACAATCATTTTCTCAGGCTTATAATACGAAAAGTATGCCTAAATCTTCAAGTTTTTCTAATAATTCTCATCATTCTGCATCAAATAATCAACCTAAACGTAAAGTTCTCTTTTGTAAATCTTGTGAAAATCATGGGCATCCGACTTCACAATGTATATTCCGCCCCTTTTGCACAATGTGCCAGAAAAATCACGTGCGTGGGACGCAAGGTAGGTGCAAGGGAACTACTTGGGAACCTTTCTCTCCTGAAGGATTAAATAGGGTAAGGTATATAACTCAATCTGAGCAGAATAATTATGCTCCGAATCATTCAAATCTCCGTTCAAATTTTCGTCCCGGTCGACCCACTGGCCAAATTCAGCACGTTCAAAACCGTTCAAACTCAAACTTTGACAGAGGTCAAAATGGTTCTAAAAGGAACTCGAATGTTAATTATTGTCATAATTCGACAAATATACATAGCAGAGGTGCTAATTATTCAAATAAATCTCAAAATAATTATTCAGAAAATAAATTTTCCGCCCAACGAAATTGCGAAAACAGAAATAGTGGTAGAATGTCACCGCATCCATCGCATTTTGAAGATGAAAGTTTTGATGTAAAGGTAAGTTGTTTGGATCCAAATTATGTTCCAATTGCAAGTTTATATAGTAAATATGAGAATAATAAGCCAAAAAGGCATGAATTTTTTTCAAATAGTTCATTTACTCCGCGTTCAAAACAGGCAGAACACACGTCAAATTTCCGTGTTGGTCCGCATTCAGGTTCGATTTCGTCGAAGTCAAATTCATATTATGGTTCAAATTTTTGGAAAAGGGAACGAGTTTAATGTCTCGAAATGTCGTTATTAACCCTTTAGAGACAAATTTTATAAATCCGAATACGAAAATGTCAAATGTGTACTTCGTAAACGATGATCCAATTATAGGCAAAAGTTATTATCTTAGTGTCAAGCTCACAGTTGAATACGAGTTTATTTATGAGCTTTCTTCTTTTTTAGATTTGGGTAGTAGTATTTCTTTGATACGTTTTCAAGTGTTTGAGAAACTTCGTAAGTTGTATCCACTCAAATTGAAGGATAACAGTATCGTTATGAGATCAATTTCGGGTAACGAAATCAGAAATTTGGGAAGGGTGAAACTTCAGTTGATTTTAAATGATCAGTTATTCAATATTCATCTCATTGTTGTAGATAATGATTGTGTTTTTAAAGGTCAGATGCTTTTAGGTACTGATGTGTTAGGTGTTATTCCTGCTGTTTTCGATCTTCGTAATGAACATTTATTGATAGATGGTAAAACAGGTTTCTCAAAAATTTCTCTTTCAGTATGGGATCCGTTAATTCACGATCCGAAACCAAGTTTTAATTCTATGAACAACAATAAATCACATTCTGTTTCTGACGATGTTAAAGTCAATACTGCAAATTCTTTTTCAAATTTGCCTCATCTCAATTTTGAGATGATTCTTTTACTCATGAACTTTGTATATTTGATGAGCAAAGCTATGATTTATCTTTACCAGATAAGGTTACGTTTAATGCTTATTCTCAAGCAATATTATCCGTGAATGTCATTTCTAAAGCCGGAACATCTCCTCCGGAAAATACATATCTCGTGTCAGAGAAAAATTGTGTTTCAAATATATTGTTTGGAGACGTTTTAAGTAGGGTAAATGAGGGTACTATTTTAATAAATTGTATAAATTTTAGTTCAACTCCGATCGTTCTTGATAAGAATTTTGTCGTTTCAAAGGCAAATTCTCTCGCATTTAGGAGCAGTTGCTCGAGTGTAAATAAGATAGATTCATCTTTAGGTCTTTCCGATTCTGAACTTCGTAATGTATATAAAGAGATTCTTTTGTCTAAATCAACCAAGGAAGCTGATTTAGTAGTGCTTCAGGATGGTTCACAATTAGAACAAATTCTCGATTTTCTCATAGCACACAAGGATGTGGTAGCTTTAAGTAATGATAAGGTGGACGTATGTCCTTATGGAAAATTTAAGCTTGAATTAACCCCTGATTCCCCCCGTTATATTTTCACTGCAAATTATAATCTACCTCACAAGTTTCAAGCAGATATAGACGAGTGGGTTAATGACTGTATACTGAAACAATACATCGAACCTTCTGATTCTCCGCACAGTAGTCCCCTACTGGTGATTCCAAAACGAAATAGTGCTCGACCTCGTATTGTTTTAGATTATAGGAAACTCAACAAATATATAATTCCTATTCAGTTTCCTATTCCTAGGATTGATGACACATTGTCTAAACTAGGCCAATCTAACGTTTATAGTTCTCTGGATTTATTAAAATTACTATAATATAGAAGTCTCGGCAGAGAGTCGTCCTTATTTATCATTCTCCACAAATAGAGGTCATTATCAGTACAAATTATTGCCAGTCGGCATCCGAAATTCATCCAATATTTTTTGTAAAGTAATGGAAGCTTCTTTGTCACATTTATTAGGTATTCATGCTCTGATATATTTAGATGACATTATTGTATTTTCGAAAGACATAAATTCACATTATGAAAGTCTTAATCTTGTATTCAAAGCACTTAGAAATGCAAAATTGAAAGTGAAGTTAGAAAAAGCAAATTTTTTTTAAACGTTCTTTAGTGTATCTCGGTTTTCTTATAAGTTCCAAAGGATTATCAGCCGATCCAACCAAGCTTCAAGCTTTAAAAACTTTTCCTATTCCCACGGATGTCTCATCCGCGCGTTCTTTTATTGGATTTACATCTTATTTTCGAAACTTAGTCCCCATGTTTAGTGTTATAGCTCATCCAATTACTTCTTTATTTCGAAAGAATGTCCCGTTTGTGTGGTCTTTTGAGCAACAAAAAGCTTTTGACACCCTCAAACAGAAGCTTATCGTAGAACCGATTCTACAATTTCCAGATTTTTCTAAAGAGTTTTTGATATCAACAGATGCTAGTGGTGTGGGTCTCGGAGCGGTATTAGCTCAAAAAGATTCTAATGGAAATGATAAACCCGTTTCTTTCGCGTCAAGAATGCTTAGCAAGGCAGAAAGAAATTACTCCACGATAGAGTTAGAATCGTTGGCTGTAACGTGGGCACTTAATAAGTTTAGAAATATTGTTTATGGTTATCAGATTAAAATTTTTACCGATCATAAACCTCTTGTATCAATTTTTAAAAATAAGGACTTGAACCACAAATTAGCAAGGTGGGCTATTAAGGTGAATGATTTTAATCCTGAGTTTGTATATATTGAGGGAAGAAAGAATGTCTGTGCAGACTACTTTTCTCGTAATCCCCCCCCTCTTGTCTCTGATAGTACAGTTTTCAATGTTGCTTCTCTTATTGAAAATAAGAAATTATTTAATCTCACGTCCGATGTTTTGAAGTCTGAACAAGAGAAATGTCCCAGACTTGGTCCGATTATCAAATTTATAAAGGAAAACGGTAATACTTTTTGTTTTCCCCATGCTTATATAAAAGATATTTTATATTACGTCACAAAAGAAATGAAATATTTAATTGAAATTCCTGAATCATTGGTGTATACTGTTCTTAATATTAATCATTGCGCTCTGGGTTCTGGTCATTTAGGACATATCAGAACAGAGAAAAGAATAAAAGAAAGGTACATATTTCCAAATATGTCCAAATTGGTTTTTCAGTTTTGTAGAGAATGTCCGTCATGTTTAAATGTTAAGGGGAACATCCCAAAACGAGCCCCCATTTTCAAGTATCCAATTCCTTATGCTCCGTTCAGTAGAATTCATACTGATATCTTAGGTCCACTTCCGACTTGTAGACAGACTGGAGCAAAGTATATTTTGGTTTTCAAGGACTCCTTGACAAGGTATGTAGAACTTTGTCCAATTCCCCGGAGCGGTGTGCATATCGCTAACGCTTTGTTACACAGAATCATCGTAAGGCATAGCTGTCCCTCAGTTTTGATCAGTGACAATGCTATGGAGTATGTGTCTTCTTTCTTTAAACAATTGTGTAAATTATGGAAGATTAATAAAGTAGAGATCAGCGTTAGGAGCCCATCAGCAAAATGTGGAAAGAACAAACTTACAAATAGAAAACTATCTGCGTCACTATGTAAATAAGAAAGGTGATGACTGGGTATCTTTTCTTCCTTTTGTTCAACTTTGTATAAATTCTTCTTTTAATGAAACAATAGGCGAAACTCCGCACTACGTCTTGCACGGATACTGCAAAAAATTGCCGTACGATATAGATAATTATATCACCCCATTTTCTCATCCTGACAAGGAATATTGTCCTACTCATGAAGATCTTAGAGATCTTACCATTAGAACTAATCTTATTCGAGAAATTTCAAAAGAAAATTTGGAGAATGAAACTCAAAAATTTGTAAATAGACAACGTAATAAAGCTTTAGAACGAAACATAGAGATAGGTTGTAGAGTGTATATTTTAGCTATTAAACCTATTGGTCTGCCTAAGAAACTCGCGAAGCGCTGGCAAGGTCCGTACCGAGTTATAGGGATTCTAGGGCGTAATCGTTTTATATTACAATGTCTTAACTCTGGTCGCGAAATCGCTGTACATAGTGATAATTTTAAAGTAGTGGCAGAGCCAATTATAAATGATAATCCTCCTGTAAATCATAAATCTTCTTCTCCTAATCTTAAGTATTCTAAAAAGGTTTATTTTAATAAGGATAAAAATGATGGTAACGAACAGATAGATTCGTGTGATGAGTCAGAAGATGAAGTTGAAAATGTCATTTTTCCAAATCAATACACACGAAATTTGCATAAAGTTCCTAATGATGTTCCTCCGAATAATGATTCAAATTATTCAAATCCGTCATTTAGAGATCCTATAAAAAGGAATTCCATTCCAAATCTTTCAAATTCTAAAGTACAAAACAGTCAAAATGATCAAACTTTTAATTCCGAAAGTACTACGAATTCTCCGTTTTCAGGTTTTCGTGATTCAAATGAAAGTCCAAATAATATAAGTTCGAATAGGTCAAGGTCAGAATCTGATCATTTCGATAGTTCCGATCATTCCGATGAAAGTTATCATCCACATCAGCATTTCCGAGGTCCTAGGGTACAATCTCCTAAAATTCTTCGTTCAAGTAGAAAACTATTGCCAATGCATAGTACACCTCGTAATGATGATTCGCTCAATCTTCCTTCTTGTTCTCATGACCGAAATAATATGTCTTTTTCAGAGTAATGTTTTCTTGTTCAAGGGTATTCTGTTCTTGTTCCTATATTCTGTTCTAACTTGGTTACATTTAAGTAAATGGTTGGATGGAATGTAAAGAAGTGTTTATAGTATGTATATATTATATTTTTTTATCTATTTTATCATAAGAACCCTTGACAGTCCTGTACATAAATCCAAATTATGGAAAAGATTTTCGGTGAGTCGGGAAGAGAATTGAGAAAATATTTTTTTATGATAATATATTATTTATTAGTTCATATTTATGTAAATAAAATGTCTATAATAGTATTTATTCCTTTTGTTTTTATGTAACTCATTTGTGTTCAAACGAGTAGTAATTCTTAAGAATGTCATTAGCTAGGAAGGGGAGTTTTCTATACCGTTCAAATGTATTTCCTTTTGTAATAAATACATTAGCTCAGTTAGACTTCCTAGAAAAACAAAAGAAATGTCAGTAGTATATAATGTTTACATTTAGAGTAGAGTTTGCAACGAGAATCGTATATAGTTGCAAGCGCAGATGAATAGTGAGTAGTCTTTGAGAGCAAGTTGATGGAGTCAGACGTATTGTTGACTTGAGGAGTGGAGAGTTAGATTCTGTTGTTTAGCCGATTGAGAGGCTACGGTACTGTGAATATTTATTTCTTAAATGTGAAGTGACTTATTATTTTAACATTGATATTTTGTGAAGTGAAGTTTTCT
This sequence comes from Trachelipus rathkii, assembly GCA_015478945.1. Lineage (NCBI taxonomy): Eukaryota > Metazoa > Arthropoda > Malacostraca > Isopoda > Trachelipodidae > Trachelipus > Trachelipus rathkii. The sequence goes on along the minus strand of JABUQX010041175.1, from coordinate 23,664 downwards.
TTAGAAGATATTTATTTCTCTAGCAAGTGAGAATTTTGTATGTTTTAAATAATATTTGAATAATATTTATTTGTTCGCAAATGCGTATTTACTATACTCAACGATAAACTGTTATTGGTGAAATCTATCTGAAAGATTATTATTTGTTTAACTTCGTGAAGAATATTTTTGTAAAGAAAAACGTTCAATAAATATTGCTGTATCAATATTTATTTAAAGACTAATATATCATACAGGTAAAGTGTGTATCGATTCCATGTTAACTCTCTCCTCAAATGCTCTCATTCTACGAATATATTATTTACTCAACTTTTGTAATTTGTCTACGAGATAATATATATTTTGATATTATATTTACTCACAAGAAAAATATATGTATAAAATTAGAAATTAAGGATATGACAATGAATAATAACACATATTTATTTTACAAGGAAAATGAAATAGATTTATGTTGACTATGTTTTATTAAAGAAAAAGGATATCTAATTATTTATATATATATATATTACATTTGATGAAGATAAAGTTATTTTTAGTAAAATTAAAACTTAACGTGAGTCTCATTTAAGACCCGCTACCTCCTCTCTCTCCATTGATGTCTTGCTGATATTTTCTTGAGATGATAGAAAGCTCTCCTCCACAAATTCTCTGTCATATTTATTGACCTGCATCTTCGAGTAAAGGGGAAATTGGTAACACCCCATCGGTGTAATTCTGCAGAAGAAGAAACACTGGAAAGAAAGTGTCGAATTATTAGTTATTATTATTGGTTATTATTATTATTGAGTTTTAATATTATTCAAAATTTTTAATATTTGTTCAATTAATCGGCAAAATAATTGATGACGATGACGATTTAAAAAAATATGCCGATTTTTAGTCGATGACTATTTAACGTCCTTATCAATTACTCTTATCAACAAAGTTCTCAGGTTGGTTATTATTATTATTATATATATATATATATATTATTATACATATATTTATTACGGCATATATATATACAGTATGTTATTGGAAGTTAGTTATATATATTATATTGCTACATGTTGTTGCTATTATATTATATATATATATATATATAAGAAGTTATTTATATATATATATATATATATACATATATATATATATATATATATAATATATATATATATTATATATATTATTATTATTATTATTATTATTATTGCTACATATTATTATTACATATTTTTGACCTCTTGATGAATTCATTTTCTATCCATCGATGCCACATTTCAAAGTTTATAATAAATCTCATGTGTGGAGTGTGTGGCCACAGCATTAACTAGTTAGAAGGCAATGACTGTAAACTATGATGCTGTTTTGGTATTTGGAAAATATGAACATGGAGCTGGGGAACAGCTTAATCCACCCTCACCAACAGACAAGATTTAGCAAAAGTAAAAGGAGTATCATCAGGCAGTAACAGAAGCTCACTTATTGGCGTATATTTTTAACCCAAGATATCAGACCGCAGTACTTCCAGAGGATGAGTATTCAAAAGCAATGAAATTTATGGAAAATGAGTATCCTGAATTGATGCCCATTTGTATAAATTTAAGAGCAGATTCTCCTCCATTTCATAAAAGTTACCTATTTGATGAGTCTCTGTTGTCAGCAGTGACTCCTTCATCTTGGTACAGATCTCTAAAAAAAAAATTAGATGAGGTTATATATAAAATAGTAAGCATATTGTCAGCAACTTCATCAAATGCTATTGTTGAAACGATATTTTCAACTTTCGGACTTGTGAACAGCAACATTAGAAATAGGTTGGGAACAGCTAAAGCAGGGGAATTAGTTTTTTTTGCATAAAATTCTTAATGATTTTTTCAGTTTCGACTTTTAATGATGCATCTCTCTCTTTCTCAATATATATATATATATGGTGCATTCTCTGACAAATCAGGTGGTGAGTTGCACCCGACCCCCTCCGATTTTAATGAAATTTGGTATACAAACTCATTTTGGCACAAAACTCACTCCCCTAAAATATTAGGTTCCAATTTTGAGTAGGGGCTGCAAAACAGCCCCCCCAATTTTGGGGGGTTCCGCGATACTCACTTCTTTCAAAGACTGATAACTTTGGTTCTACTTAATGCAGAATCAAAATTCAAAATGCATTTTAAAGGGAATTAATAGATCTATGAAAAAGGCATGAATAAAAAAATCTGTACAACAATTTTTAAAAAAGTTATAAGGTGTTAAAAAAAAAATTCCCCCCCACCCCCCCTTTTGTTGATCAATTTTTAAAAACCCAGTATCCTACTTATAAACTGAGAATTTCTTTTAACATATACAAACATAAAAAGTTTGCTTATTTGATTGGATATACCCGCTTTTTAGGCTTAAAAAAAGGGTTTTTATGTAAAAATTAAATTTTTTGAAAAAATTTATAATTTTACTACAATTAATTAACCTTCAGTACAACTTTAAATTGATATATATATATATATATATATATATATATATATATATATATATATATATATATATTATATATATATATATATATATATATATATATATATATATATATATATATATATATATATATATATATATATATATTTCAGAATTTTTTTTAGTATTCAATAACAGTAGTAAGAAGTTTTTTTTACACTATGAGCAATAGAGGAAAGTCAGGATACCATGAGGTGTGCTGCAATCCTCTATTAAAACACAAAAAAGTTGTGACAAAGTCTTTGAGACCCATACAACAATGGATAGTAACCATGATGACTCAGCTGCACTTACAAATGACAGACCATATCTGTACAAACTGTGAAAATGAACTGCGGCTGTTGAAAAATAATGCTGAAGTTCCTACTGCTGAAGAAGACACGTCAAGTTTGTCAAGTAATGAATGTGTACTTAAACCAGATAACACAAATGCGCAGACACCACATAAGAAAGAACCAGAAGTTAGTCGAGCTTTCCTAAATGCAAGCCTACAGGAACTGGGAGTTTCTCCTATAAAATTTCGTAAGTAAAGTTCTATAGTTTTAGACTATTTACAATTTATTGCTTGAAAGAATAATGAACAATTTTAACTTGTGAATTTCACCATTTTCTCTACATAAGAGAATTATCTTTTGTACTAGTTTTTCAAAATTTGTCATGCTATCAAAGGATAAAAATAAATGCAAATTCATAACATGTCCTATTTTAGCTTATATATATATATATATATATATATATATATACTATATATATAAAGTATATATAGATATAAGTACATAGTTGTTATATATATATATATATATATATATATATATATATATATATATAGATATATATATATATATATATATATATATATATATATATATATATAATCTCAAGATGTAAGACGTAGAAGAAAGGTCGACGTGTTACAGAAATTCACTCAGGCTTCAACAGGTCTTAAAAGAAAATTTGAAGAAGCTTCAGTTATTGACAACATGGACACAATGGAAGAAAACCAAGGCAACATATCAAATGAGGACTTGGAACGACTGAAAAGGTGAAAATTATTAACTGTTTTGAAATTAACTAGTATTAATTACTTGCATTATACAACCCTGCTTATCTAAGAAATTGCCATATATATATATATATATATAGTTATATATATATATATATACAGTGCTAAGGTATTGTTGTTAAAGCTTTGTTGGTTAAGCATATATATATATATATATATATATGCAGGTTTTGTTGCTATATAAATTATATATATATAAGTTATGTTGTTAGCAGCAAGAAATACAGTTAGAATATATGTTATATATATATATATATATAGGTATATATATATATATATATATATATATATATATATATATATATATAAGGTATATATATTTATTATATATATATATATATATATATATATATATATTAGTATATATATATATATATATATATATATATATATATATATATATATATATATATATATATATATATTATATATATATATATATATATATATAGGTTTGAAGAAATCTATGAAGAATTAAAAGAAGAATATTTGACAGCAGATTATAGAAGAAGAATCCAAATTTTAACTCTTTCACCATTTACAATAGAAGAAACCATGAAACATTTTGGTGTCAGTAAATACATGGTTAATAAATCTCGCACAATTAAAAGCATGTATGGGATACTGCCAGAAGTTCAAACTTATCACAAGGGCAAGCTTTTAACAGCAGAAGTTAAAGAGAAAGTTGTTGCATTCTATGAAGATGATGATATTAGCAGAATATGTCCAGGAAAAAGCGACTTCTTAAGCATTAGAAACAGAGATGGAAATCGAGAGCACAAACAGAAAAGGTTATTACTTGGGAATCTGAAAGAACTATATGAAAAGTACAAGGAAAACTGTATTGATCTTATTGGATTTTCAACATTTGCTAAATTAAGGCCCAAATGGTGTGTTATGGCTGGTGCAAAGGGGACCCATAATGTATGTGTGTGTATACACCACCAAAATCCAAAATTAATGGTGTTTGCAATTGGTGTAAAGCATTTAACTTATAAAGATCTAATAAGAAAAACAGTGTGTCATGATGATGATGCAGGTTGCATGCTCAGATATTGTAGAAATTGCCCTAAAAAAGAAGAATTAGTAAAGTACTTAAAAACGATTGAAAATATGAACACAAGAGATTCAGTCACATATTCACAATGGGTAAGTACAGACAGATCAAATTTAATTACAACAGTACAAAATAAAGATGATTTCATAGAATTATTGGCCAAGAAAGTTTATGAATTAACAAGGCATCATTTTATCGTAAAAGCTCAATCTAATTATCTTAAAGAACTTAAAAGCAACCTACCTGATAATGAGGTTATAATACTTGGTGATTTTTCAGAAAACTATACCTTTATTGTACAAGATGCCAGTCAGGCTTTCCACTGGGTCAATGATCAAGTTACAATACATCCTTTTGTTGTATATTATAAAAAAGATGGTGTTCTACAACATGAAAGTTTTTGTTGCATTAGTGATTACTTAAAACATTCAACCATCATGGTATATGCCTTTCAAGTTAAGTTGATTGAAAAACTTAAAGAACAATTTGCATTCATTAAGAAAATTCATTATTTTAGTGATGGCTGTGCTGCACAGTACAAAAACAAATATAATTTTATCAATTTATGCCATCATTTTGCGGACTTTAATATATTATGTGAGTGGAATTTCTTTGGAACCGGTCATGGGAAAAATGTTTGTGATGGAATTGGTGGAGTCATCAAGAGAACTGTTGCCAAGGCAAGCCTACAAAGGCCATATAAGGATCAGATACTAACTGCAGACAGTTTTTTCTACCACTGTAATGAATATATACCAGGAATAAACTGCATATACATCACAAAGGAAGAAGTATTTAGAGCTGAAGAAAAACTGAAGAAGAGGTTTGAAAAATGTGTAACATTGAAAGGAACACAAGGGTTTCATAAAATTATCCCCATTAACACTGAAACTTTGAAAGCTTTTCAGATATCAAATTCAAAATCTTACAAAGAAGCTAAAATATCTGAAGTAAACATACATGAAAGTGATGAATACTCTCATTTTAACATGGAGGCAGCAGATATAATAAGTCACTATGTTTCTTGCAACTTTGAAGGCAATATATTCATTGGTATTATTGAAAGTTACTCTGAGGACTTTGATGATTTTTATATTAGTTTTCTGAAGGAGGAAGAACAAGGTATGTATATATTCCCAAATGTTGATGACAAAGTGTGGATTGAAAGGAAAAATATTCTTAAAAAACTTGCGGCTCCAAAACTAACACCAGGAAGAAAAATAATGTACAGCTTTGATATGGATGAACTGCAAAAGTCTAAAGAACTTTTGCAAAAAAGTAACTAAAGTGAAATCACTAACTATATATACTATATAACTAACTATATAAATTCTCATGATTTTTCTGTTATATAGTATTCCTTTTGACTAATTAAAATATTAAGCTCGAGTTTATACTATTAAATTATAATCCAAGAACAGAGTATACATATTATATATATTATGTTATTATTGGTTGGTTATAGCAGTATATATATATATTATATATATATATATTATACAGCTAGTTACTATTATTATTATGGTGTTACATATACAGCAAATTATTGCTGGCTATTATTATATATATATAAATAGTATATATATATATATATAAGTTATATATATATATATATATATTTATTATACATATAATATATATATATATATATTATATATATATATATATATATATTATATATATATATATATATATAAGCATATATATATATATATATATATATACATAAGTTATATTATTATAGAGTTGTTGATATATATATATATATATATATATATATATATATATCTATATAAAGTTGTACTGAAGGCTATTTGTAATAAAATTATATATTATTTCAAAAAATTTTTTTTTTACATAGAAACCCTCCCTTTTTTTTTAAGGCTAAAAAGCAGGTTTATCCAATCAAATAAGCAGACTTTTTATGTTTGTATATGTTAAAAGAAATTCTCAGTTTATTAGTAGGATACTGGGTTTTTAAAAATTGATCAACAAAAGGGGGGGTGGGGGGGAATTTTTTTTTTAACACCTTATAACTTTTTTAAAAATTGTTGTACAGATTTTTTTATTCATGCCTTTTTTATAGATCTACTAATTCCCTTTAAAATGCATTTTGAATTTTGATTCTGCATTAAGTAGAACCAAAGTTATCAGTCTTTGAAAGAAGTGAGTATCGCGGAACCCCCCAAAATTGGGGGGGCTGTTTTGCAGCCCCTACTCAAAATTGGAACCTAATATTTTAGGGGAGTGAGTTTTGTGCCAAAATGAGTTTGTATACCAAATTTCATTAAAATCGGAGGGGGTCGGGTGCAACTTTGCAAAAATTTTGTATTATTTGTGAGAGAAACACACTATATATATATATATATATATATATATATATATATATATATATATATATATATATATATATATATATATATACCGTAAAACGGGGTAATTCGGTCCATGTGGGGCAATTCGGTCCACGTGGGGCAATTCGGTCCAGTGGCTCAAAATAGCCTATACGATGTAAAATATATCTTTAACGATGTAAAATAATGTTCTTTTATGTCTTAGGTATTAATTTTTTATGAAACCTTTAATTTAAGTCCATTAATTTTGTGATTTTTTTTTCTTTTTCTGAGCACTATAAAATCGGGAAAATTTTAGGCTTATTGCTAAGAATCATACAGGTCAAAATAATTGTACTACATTATTGGTACCAAGATATAGTACTTAAAAATAGTTTATAACCTTAATGCAATCGTTGGAGTCATTCAGGCAAGAGATAAATATGTTTTATCATAAAAATTGTAACATGGGGCAATTCGGTCCAGGTTTAAAAATTTGCGTGGGGCAATTCGGTCCACATTGAAATCTTCATTAAATTAAATTTTTTAATACTCTTTTACAAAAAGATGTCCGAAATATAATGTTTAAAATAATTTTTACACTTTTACAGCAAGATGGGTAGGTAAAGTTTTTCAACTTAGGCCTAATTAACCTATACAAATTTTTTCAGCAAGATGGTTCACACTTACGCAAAAGTAACACGGCAGGATACAAAGGGATACTCTGATGATGATGTTGATAGACCCTTAAGCAGTTTTCGTTCTTGCATTGGTTCTTACGAAACGTAATATGCCTAAAACGCTCGAGTTTGCATTCGTTTTTGTCAAAGCGTTTGCGTTCGTTTTTGTCAAACATCGCAAAATCGTAAAAGAAACGCTCACCAAACGTAAAGAATTTCCTTAATTCTGTGTAATATAAAATAAAAAAGAATTGCAACCTTACAGAATTAATAACATTACAGTTCGTTTTTGTCAAACAGCGCAAAATCGTAAAAAAAACGCTCACCAAACGTAAAGAATTTCCTTAATTCTGTGTAATATAGAATACAAAAGAATTAAGGAAATTCCTTACGTTTGGTGAGCATTTTTTTACGATTTTGCGTTTGACAAAAACGAACGCAAACTCGAACATTTTATTAGCTTTCAAACCCAATTTCTTAAAATAATATTGTAATACCATTATGTTTAAAAAGAGACCTAAAACGCTTGAGCTTGCGTTCATTTTTGTCAAACATCGCAAAATCGTAAAAAAACGCTCACCAAACGTAAAGAATTTCCTTAATTCTGTATAATACAGAATAAAAAGAATAGCAACCTTACAGAATTAAGGAAGTTACTGTCGTTAGGCGCCTTTTTTAAGATTTTAAGACAAAACGAACGCAAACTCGAACATTTTATTACGTTTTCGAACCCAATTTCTTAAAATATTGTAATACCATTATGTTTAAAAATGAAAACTGACTTATCATAATTTATTAAATAAAACACTTTAATTGAGGATTCTTAGGGATGTGAAAATTAAAGTGGACCGAATTGCCCCACCCCCCAAAATCGTGGGGCAATTCGGTCCACGTTACTTATCGGCTTCTAAAATTAATCCTATATTATATATACAAATACAATTATACTAATTTTACTCCTAAAGGATAACATTAACATATAAAAAAAAATTCAAAAAATAATAAAGTCTCCATAAACCTTAGCATTTTGAGTACCCCTGATTTTGGACCGAATTGCCCCGTTTTACGGTATATATATATATATATATATATATATATATATATATATATATATATATATATATATATATATATATAGTATATATATATATATATATATATATATATATATATATATATATATATATATATATATATATATATATACCTAGTTAGTATTTAAATATAAAGGTAAATAAGAATTCATTTGTATATCATTATAGGTTAATTTGAATAAACTTTTCTTTATGCGTTTTTTTTTTTTGTTTTTTTTTGTAAAATAATAAAGTATAACCTTTTTTCAGATAGAGTTTATATATTAAAATATACCCTCTTATTTTTTACTTTATGAGTTTATGAAACTCAAAAAATAATAATAATTTTATACCACTTTACAGTTATCAAAAAAATTTGAAATTTAAGAATCTAAAGAAATTTATTAAGGAATTTTAAAATATGTGTTAGCACATGTGTATAACAGTTTCCAGAAGTGATTTTTGCCTTTAAAATCTATTAAAACCATTAAAAACTACATTAAAACCATCAAAATAGCATAAAAACCCAAAAAACCAAAAAAACATTGGTTTATTTGGTTTATTTAAAAAAACCAATGGTTTTTGATTTTTTTGAAAAAATCATGTTTTTTTTCCAACCCTAGATGTTGGTAAAGTCAATAGAAAGCCAGCGCCTGTTTAAATCTGCTATCATACACGCACACACAATCATAAAAAAATGGACAGAAACAAACAGACAAAAACTAAAGGAGAAACGAGGAAAAATTATTCGTAGGCCAAAACCTAAATTTAAAACCTGAAATTTTAAAACGCTTAAACCCTATTTACAGTAAATATCTAAAATATGAATAATCCAGAAAGTTTAAAACACTACAAGACTCAAACAAACTCTCACGAAATTGCGTACAAAAAAAGAAAAAAAAATACTATTGATCAACTAAAAAAGTGGAAGCTAAATCTGTATAAATTATAATAATGGCTATCCAAATAGGTAAATGTTACGCTAAAACCCAAGTTGGAGAAACGTTAAAAATCTAGGTTAAAAAGAAGTTGAGGGAAAAAAAAAACATAACCTAGTACTATATATATATACCTATACCTATACTTCTGCCCCTGGCCCACCTTAATTGGAGGGCCACACTGCTTCCAGGAAGCCGGCCGCCGCCACCGGGCGGTTCCACAGGTCGAGGATAGAGGATACAGAAAAGACGGCACGGGGGGCGTCGAGAGCTGGGCATCTCAGAAGGAGGTGCTCTATTGTATCCTGAGAATTGTGGCATCTGGTGCAAGTGGGGGAGGTGACGTTGTCTAGTTTAAATCTGTGTTTATATTGCATGAGTCTCGGGTGGTGACCCGATCTGCACCGAGCGAGGTCCATTTGGCTTCTTCTAGACAGCGTTTCTTCTATTGGGGAGAGTTTTGGGGAGGGGGTATTTAATAAAGTATTATTTGGGCGGTTTTGAAGGTAAGTGTTTGTTAGGTGGGAATGGATATGTGAACTCCATGGCCTATTGGGAGGGGGCGGGGGAATTATATTATAAGTGTTGTAATAAAATTGTGCAGGTGAGGAAGGGGGGGATTTTAGTCTTTGTCGAGGGGGATTGGAGAGAATTTGGTGACATGAATGGGTTGGGTTACGGGTCTTCTGGTAGAATTGGGTCCCTACCATCTCCAGATGTGTGGAAATGGGGAGGATGGAGGTTTCATCGTGTAAATGTTGGATTGGGGTGGTTTTAGTACAACCTGTGATAATTCTAAGGGCTGCGTTTTGGGAGATTTGTAGTTTGTTTGTGTTTGATTTTGAAATTGCAGGGAACCATGCTGGGGAAGCGTAATTTAAGTTAGTTCTAAGGAGTTGCTTATAGATAGTAGTTAGTGTGTGTTTGCTGTCGCTGAAATTGTGTTGGGAAAGGGTTCGGAGGGTGTTTAGTTTTCGTTGAGTTGTGGAAGTGATTTGGTCAATATGGGGGGAAAACGTCATGTGGGTGTCGTATGTAAGTCCTAGTATTTTTGGGGTTTTGTTTAGTGGGAGGGGGTTGTTGTTCAGAGTAATTAAGGGATGGAGGGAGGATTGATGTCGGTCGGTGGTTAATAAGGTGATAGAGGACTTAAGGGGGGATGCTGTCATTCTGTTGGTGATTAACCAGTTTTCTAAAGAGTGTAGGTATTCTTGAGTATGTTGTGTGGCTGTGTTTACGTCTGAGTGTTGGGAAATGAGGCTAATGTCGTCTGCATACGTGATTAGTTTGGTGGAGTGGTGGATTGGGGTGGGTAGGTCTGCAGTGAAAAAGTTGAATAAAAATGGAGAGAGAATGGCTCCCTGAGGGACGCCGTTTTGTAATTTGATAGAGTGGGAGAGATTGTTTTTATATAATACTTTTGCAAAACGGTTGGTGATGAAATTGGAAAGCCATTTTTTGTCATTTTTTTCTAAAGGGGAATGGAGGATTTTTTGAATTAGGAGGTGAGTGGGGACGGTGTCAAATGCTTTGTCTATGTCTATTGCTGTGAGTATTGATCTATGGGAAGGTGATTGGTTGAAGCCGTTAATGATGTGTTGTGTGAGGGAAGTGAGGGCTGTGGTTGTAGAGTGGTTGCTTTTAAATCCGTGTTGGAAGTCTGGGAGAGGAATAGATTGGGAAATTTTATTTAATATTAATTTTTCTAGCAATTTACTGATGGAACAAAGCAGAGAAATTGGGCGATAGGAGGAAGGGGAGTTGGGGTCTTTTTTTGGTTTGAGTTTAGGGATTATGTATGCTTGTTTCCAGATTGGGGGAATGTAGTTGAGTTGCCAGGATTTATTGAAGATGTCTGTAATTAGGAGGATTGCATTATCTCCCAGGTGTTTTAAGTGCAGGTTGGATATGGAGTCTGGGCCTGTTGCTGTTGAATTTTTGAGGGTTTTAATGGTTTCTGTTATCATGATTGTTGTGAATGGAGGTATGGGGTTGAGATCTAGTTTGAGTTTTCTAAGTTGTTTTTTTGTTTTCCTGTTATCTGGGTGTGTTGGTTTGCGGGAGATCTTAGCGTAATGTTTGGCGAGACTGTCTGATTGTTGTTTGGGGGAGGGGAGGGAGTTGTTAGGTAGAGATGGGGATTCGTGAGATGGTGGGGGGTTGTTTCGTGAATTGTTTAACTTTTTGATAACTTGCCAGGTTTTCTTATTGTCTTTGCGTGAGATGTTTTGTTGGAGGTATTCAGAGAATTTTTTAGTAGTGTTGGTGGTTATGAGGTTAGTGATTTGGTTGTTTAGATTTGTTATTTGGTTAGAGATGTGGGGGGTATATGGAGTGAGTTTTCGAAGGGAGTTTCTTTGTTTAATGAGTTGGCTGATGTTCGGGTTTAGTTTGGGATTGTATGATTTTCTGTGTCCCTTGGGTATGTGAAGGTTTGCAGATTTGATAATTGTTTTGTTTAAGTGAGTGATGGAGGAGAGAAGGGATGTTATGTCGTGGATTTGTGTTGGGTTAATGTGAGTTTCAATATAATTAGTATATTCGGGCCAGTTTGCTTTTTTGTAGTTGGTGTATGTAATGGTTTTTTTTTTTTGTGGGGGGTTGATGGGGGGAGTTTAGGGAAATAAGAATAGGAAGGTGGTCCGATTGTAGGTCAGTAATGGTGTCCCAAGTAAGTAAGTGGTGAAGAGAGGGGGAACAAAATGTGACGTCTGGTGAGGTGGGAGATTGGTTGGCTTGGGGAGGGATTCGGGTGGGAAGGTGTTTTGAATTAAGGATATTTAGGGATTCTAGTTCTTTAAGGATATGATTGCCTCGGGTGTCAGAGGGGTAGTCTTTGTACCAGGCAGTGTGGTGAGCATTAAAGTCTCCTCCGAGGATGAGGTTTGGGTATGTGGATAAGGGTGTTAGGGGGGGAGTGAGGTTATTTGGTGGGGGGTTTGGGGAAGTGGGGTGGCGAATATAGAGATTGATGATATTATAGGTGGTCTTATTCAAAAGGATGGAACAGGATTGGGATTTTATTAGTGCGTTTGGTAATAGCGTGGAGGTGTCGGGGGTTGTGTTGTGGTAAGTAATGTTGTTCTGGATCAGTGTTAGGAGGGAGTGTTGTGGTGGGTGGGAGGGGGAGTAGATAGCGTCATAACCGTAAAAAGTGGGGAGTGGGGTATTTTGGGGGAGGGAAGCTTCTTGAATGATGGCTATATGGATATTATGTTTTTTAAGGAAGTGGTTGAGTTCTGTAGATTTATTGGTTAGGCCATTGATATTTAATTGTAGTATATTGAGAGTTAGGGGGTTAGTTTTGGGGAGGGGGGGGTTTTGAATACTAGTGGGAGGTTTGCATATTGCGCAGAAATAGCCTATGTTATCTCTGGGGAGCTTTTGGAATGGGGAGCAGGTCAGGTGAACCCACCCGAGACAGCTTTTGCATTGGACGCTGTTTAGTCCTACTATTAGTTGGCATATAGGGCAATAAAATCTATGGGGACCTGGGTTTTTCTCGACGTCACCCGACCGAAGAAGAAGTAGTCTCATCACCAAGAAAGAAGAAACAGCCAGAAAAGATAGATTGGAGATGTTGTTAAAGAAGTAAGATAAAGGTGTTAGAAAAACAAAGATATCTCCGACCTTTTGACCCGGCGCCCGTCCGGATCCTGTCGACAATGTCCCTCCTGGTGGAGGGGGGGATGTTGAGCGTTCTTGTAGCTTCCCCCCCGGGGAAGAAGTGACTTCGTCTTGAAGAGTTCTTCTCCGGGAGCTTGGCCGGCGGGGTTTGGCGCCACCACGCAGGCACGCTCATCGAAACGCTATATATATATAATATATATATTATATATATATATTATATATATATATATATATTATATATATATATAATATATATATTATATAATATAATATATATATTATATTATATTATATGCTCGGGAGGAGGGAGGGATGAGGGAGGAAGAGGGGGGGTGTTGGCGAGAGATAGAGTGGGGTGGAGGAGGTGGGTGGGGGCGAGATGAGAGGAAGTGTGAATGAGAGA
>JABUQX010041175.1:0-2500 GCA_015478945.1 Trachelipus rathkii | reverse complement strand
GTCTATTTTGAGGGATTTTTCTGGAAGGCCTCCTATTTAGAAAACATCATAAAATAGCTACTCCCAAAATTAGTAACACTACTCCTGAGTTGCCTCTTTGCAATGAATATGTGAAACAAAATAAAAAAGAAAACTAATTTCTGTTTTAAATTAAATAAAACAAAACCTTATTAATATATATATTTATAATATATATTATATATAATATATATATATATATATATATATATATATATATATATATATATATATATATATATATATATATATATATATATATATATATATATATATATATATATATATAGGAACTTCTCCTTTAAAAGGAAGTTAACCGATATATGTCGAACGAACGATGTAATCGATTTTTTTTCGATTATTTCAATTCAATAGAGCGTCAGAGTTACCAAAACCATTTTTTTTAACTAAAGGAATACCCAAGATTAAATCTCAAAGATGGAAAGAGTCAGGGTCTCTCGGCAGTAGTAGCATCTACAAACCCCAATGAATCGGCATATCCGGTGCACCGGTCACCGGCAGCGTCTTTCGTGAGGGCTTTTTGGGGCCTCCTCCCCGCGGGCTACCTTTTGGTGTACTTTTCGCGTCTGTGGGATTACCCTGGGGGGCTGGTCCCCCTGGGGTCCCATATTTCTATTAATTCGCCATGAACGTGCGTGAGTGCGTTTATGCGGGAGCCTATGCTCATGTACTTTCATGAGTGTTTTTTACCCTACCCCCCTTTGTTCATCCCCTACCCCCCTATGAAATAATCAGCTTATAGGCTGGACCAGGGCTCGAGCCCTGGACTCAGGGTCTTCCCTGAGTGATATTTGGCCACCTACCGGTATGAGCCACCTTCTGGGTTACTTTTCATCCCTGGCGTTTTAATTTGGGGGCTGGTCCCCCCTGGGGACCCCTATTTCTATTAATTTGCCATGTACGTGAGTGAGTGGGTGTGTGCATGAGCACATGCTCATACACATTCACGACCGTTTTTCACCCTATCTTCTTTTGTTCAGCCGCTACGCCCGAGCTACTAAGCCACGTCTTTCGTCAAGTACATTTCCGGGTGTGCCGGGTCTGGTTAGCCTTCGCGTGATCCGTGCTTAAGCTAACCGCAGTCACAGTCGCCGCAGCCGCCGCAGCCGCAGCCGCAGCCGCAGCAGCCCCCCGCGCGCGAACCGCATGGTATACTCGACAGCAAAGATATATATATATATATATATATATATATATATATATATATAATATTATATATTATAATATTTTTATATTTTAATTAATTTAGTATTTTTACTTAAATATTTATGCTTTCCATGTTTATAACGTAAATTTACGTTTACATACCCTAAAGCAGTAAATCAATAAATCAAACCACCATCCAACCACCCTCCTAACCAGCTATGATCTATTGATCTATTGATCTATTGATTCAAGTCATATTTTTTATTAAAATTTTATGCTTTTCATGTTTATAACTTAAAAATTTACGTTTTTACATACCCTAAAGACGTAAAGGCGTTGCGCCAGGAGGGGTCCCCCTCTCACCCCCCTCCTGGCGCAACGTCTTTACGTCTTTACGTCTTTACGTCTTTACGTCTTTACGTCCTTAGGGTACGTAAAAACGTGTTTTTACTACCCCTAAGGACGTAAAGACGTATGGCAAGCTGTGTGGTGATGGGGTCCCCCCCTCACCACCCCTCTGTGCGATACGTCCTTACGTCTTTACGTCTTTACGTCTTTACGTCTTTAGTTTATTAAAACATGGTGTGTGTGTGTGGTGTGTGGTGGTTGTGTGTGTGTGTGTGTGTGTGTGTGTGTGTGTGTGTGTGTGTGTGTTTTAATTGTAGCGACATCATAGCCAGATCAAATGAGACAGAGTATAGCTAAGTAAAACATCATAGGATATATATACTTATATATATTAATATATATATATATATATATATATTATATATATAATATATAATATATATATATATATATCATATATATATAATATATATATATATAATATATATATATATATATATATTAAGATGAAAAAGATGGGATGTATCAGTACTCGCTAATGAGTCTGAGGACCCACTTAATGGTTTCCTCGCTGAATGATGATGAAGTAAAAAGGGGGGTATAGAGCTGAAAAGAGATAGGAGATGGAGGTACTCGCGTGCTTATCGACTTACTCTATCAAAGATGTGTGTAGTTAGAACTTTTATACGTAGATTCCTATATTTTATTTATTGAAAACTTGTTTCATTGTTAAAGTTTTTGTTTTTCAAAGAAAAAGTTGTCAAATTTTCAATAAAAACAATGTTTTGCTGATTGACCCTAAAGCAGTAAAACAAATACCGCGAGCCCCCCCAATGGGGGCTCCTCCCCAAACTCTGTCCATACCGTATTTTACTGCTTTACTGTTTTACTATACTGTTTTACAGTTTTAGGTCCTAGTTATAACATTGGTAGTAGTAGTAGTAGTAGTAGTAGTAGTAGTAGTAGT
>JABUQX010041174.1:25000-36603 GCA_015478945.1 Trachelipus rathkii | reverse complement strand
AAATTGTAGTTACCTTTTTTTTGACATGGATTATGCTAGGAATTGAATACTTGTGCTATACACATAGCCTTTATGTAACTTTATTTATATTATGAATTTATCATCCCAATAACCTTTTCGCATAAATTGTTGACTATTTTTAGTCTAGTAGTAGCTGGACTAAAAACGTAGTGATATAGTATAGATGCAACTGAGGATACTTTTTTTTGTTTTCTTTATTTTGTATATCAACTCTATCTTTCATTAAATCTATTTCTGTCTTTTTGTGAAGGCCAATATCTAGGTAAGTTTATTTCTTTAAATTTTGGTTAGTCTTGTTTATTGACATTTCTAAAATTCCTTGAATTACTCGCTACTTTGTGCAGTTAACCCACTAATTTTTAAAATTTTCTTTAATTCTTTATAAACTGCTCCCTGCTTTCATTTTTGATTTCACCAGCTTTAAATACACATAGAATTCTAAGTTGGTTATCTTTGGTAATTACTGAATTTTTCTGCTTCAATTTCATGGTGTAGTTTGCTTCAACTATTTGCATTGAGGTGAGCTCACCTACCAAATATATGACGTAACCCTATTTTCTTCTGGGTTTTATTTACAATTATAGTCAGGACCATAGCGCTGATAATCTTTATCCTTTGTCAGAGTCCTGTATTGATAAAATCTCTCTATATGTTATGAAGAGCAGATATTTCTCGTTTTTTGAACCTTAAGGATGCCTTGTAGATTGGAAATAAGCAGGACCACTTGGTGAGCTAAACTATTATTTAAGAATACGCATTGGTATGGAACGCTGCATTTATTACTACTTCTTTTTTTTTTTTTGTGGAGGATAACTTGGCTGTGCTTAAATGTATTATCTGATTCCTTTCTGAATTCACTGTTGTTCATTAATTTAAATCCTTGTGTGCCTGTATCAAATGTTATCACTTATTGAAAGAGCATTATAATATTCAGTAAACTTTACGTTTTATGAGACAGTCTGTAATGCTTGATTTTTGTTATTAGGGACAATGCTGGATTTTCTTTTTTTAAATGGTAAACCAACTTGAACTAATTGTTCTTTGTTGTGTATATTCTTCCTTATTTTTCCACTTTCGATCTTAGCACTGTCACTACTGCTCAGGATTCTTTTCCAGAAAACTCTCTGTTGGAGATATTTTCAAGCATCATTTCATTTCTTGTTGTATTTGGGTTTCTGACATTCTTAAACTCATGAATGCTTGGTATACATCTGGTGTGATCGACTATGTAAGGCATCAAATGTACTTAAATGGCAAGGGATGAGTTATATGCCTATCCACTACTTCAATGCGTTTTTAACATTATACTCTGGTCTTCATTATAATCCATTTGATTCTATGAAATTGAGGGCATGGAGCTCAAGTTATTCTATCATTATATCTTTGATAGATGGATTTCTTCCATTTTAAAGGGCCATTTTTCTTTGCAGTACTAAATATTTTGGGTTTCAGATTTCCTCATCTCAATATCATAAATTTCTAGATTATTTAAATGTATGTTTTTATTTATTGTTGTCCATAATGGTCGTAATATCTTATCTTTTCTGAGTTTCGTATATGACTTACCTTAATTCTGCAGCTAATTTTAAGTCCATTAAAACCTGCTGAGATATGTATCTGACCCATGTATGTCTTAATACTTATCTTACCTTTAAGCTTTTGTTACACTGGTATGTAGGATTAAATACCTTTCACTATACTTTTTTCTAAAAGCTCTAATTTTTTCATTACTTCTGATTCTTTTGACTTTTACTTGCTGAGCTAACGCTGAATTACAGTGTTGCTGCTGGGTGAGAATTGAATCTTGCTCTTTGCACTATCAGTTTTCTCTATGCAGAAATGGTAAATGTTGCTCACTTATTTACATTTTCACATTTTTCTGGTTTTTACATTACTACTAAATTGATTTGATCTGAGACACTAAGCATAATTTATTGTCTTTAATGATCTGTTATTTCATCGTGGCTTTTGTTTTTCTAGAATTTTGATTTAAGTTTACTATGGATTGTCCTTTTACAAAAATTGCAAATGTGATTTTTCATTGATTTCATTTTAGTTCATGTATTACTACCATTATTCCTATTTTTATTGTTCATTTTTATTTCTTTTATTATTGTATTTTAAATTTTTATTTGTTATTTTATGGTCATATTATTTTCTTTTGTATAAGTGACTTACCTTTTCATTTGTAATTGTTTGTTTGGTTTCTGTACACAATGCCAAGTTCTCCGAACAGTGGTATGTTCATGATTCTTGCTTCTTTTTCAACATATTTAACTGCTATAATTGTATTACCTTTTTATTTTCTTCATACTTACTATCAAATTTATATCTCCACTTATCACGTGTGTAGGGAAGTTTTTTACTGAATTCTATAAATGAAATTACTTTTCAAAAACTATGTAAGCAAATATTTTCATTGCATTATTAAATAGCATCTAAAACAAAGAAAAATCTGCCATCTCCATATCTTCATCTTTAATTTCATTCAGTCTTCTAACTTTTTAATATGTATTGCAATAACTTGTTTCATTTCCATATTGTTTTTTCGATGTTTTTCTACTGCTTTTTAACTTATATTTCATCCAACTGATCTACAACTTCTTACTATATTTTCTGGCTTTACTTCTGTTCTTGATTAATAGGAAAGTTTGTTATTTCATTTTCACATTTCCTACTTATTTAGTTTTAAAACTAGCATCATCTTTAAAGTTAGTTGGATGTCTTTCCATAAAATATTTCAGGCTACTCGTTGGAAGAGGATTTTAAATAGGCTACTCCTTCTAATTGTTTTAAATTTATTACTAATTTATTACCAAATTTATTTCCTATACTTTTTTTTTTGGTTTCTGAAAAATTTGTATTTTTTTTTTTCACTTTTTTTACAGAGTACTAATACTGAAATTGACTTTTTAATTTCTTGTGCAGTTTTTATAAACTTGTTCTCGAAATTTTTTAATATGACTACTAGTTGGTACAAATCTAAAACTTTCTAGTTCCTTTTTTTTTGCCAAAATCTATTCTCTTGTAATTTTTATTTTACTTTTTCATCTCAAGTAAAAAGATTTGGCTTATGGCACTTTTTTGAACTAGCTACATTGGTTTACTCACTTAGATACATTACTGACACTGTCTTGTGGCATAATCCTTGGCTCATATTTTTGTATTTTTGAAAATATCATTTTTAACTCATTTATATTGGTTTAGTTTCAGTGTGAAGCCATTTGTGTATTTTATTCTGCCGTCTCAGATTCTGAAATTAATTACTACAAGAATTTTTAATGATTCTCGTTGGTGCATCTAATGTTAATTCATGAGTTTAAAATTAGAGAGTTATATCTTTGGCATTTAATAATGCATTTAGTCATTTGCCTTTAATTCAGTTTAAATTTAATAAGGTAACCGCTGCTAATTTTCTTGAAGGAACCTTAAAACCTCCTTCAGTTGTATTCAGTTGGTTTCGTTTCATCGATTCGTATGCGATATCGCTCATTTTTTTTTTTATTATTATAAAAAAAAATATGTAAAACTAAACTATTATCGAATCATTTCACTCATAAAGGAAGGAGTTATTTTTTTCAACACAATTTATATATACCGATAAACTATATTGATTTCTATTAAAAGTTTACTAATATTTTTTATTTATTTTATTTTTTTTTATTCTATAACTTTTTTTTTTTGTCAATCGGATGACGATCATTCCTCACTCTGCGAGTGATACTGGTTATTCTTTATCCAAGTTCTGAATTAGAAGACTTTTTGATTTCATCATGTGAAATCCCTGACACAGGTTGTAAACGGCAGCTCAGAACAATGTTTTTAAATTCTTAGATTAGTAGGAAACTGAATGATTCTAAAATATAAAATAATAACAAACATATAAAATATATATAAAGTACAAATTAATAATGATAAAAAATAACAAATAATAATGATAATATAGATGATCCAATAAAAACACATTCGTAATTGTTAAAATTCTGTTAAAATATTATATTAATTAAATTCATTTGGAAATTAGAAATAAAAGAATATTGATGTTTTGACTTTTTTAAATTATATTTTAACGTGTCATTATTAGAAATTCTTGGTTTACACCCCTCGGTAATAGAAGTTAAATAAAATAATATAATATATTAATACCAGATCAACCAAAGCAAATTATTTAAATACCTATAAAAAAAAACTATTACACTTTACTAATTTTATGGTTTTAATTGAAGATAAAAAATTAATAGTATGAACTTGAAGTATCAATATAGAAGAGTCTAGGTTGAAATATAAGATGAAAATTAACTCAAATTTGTAGGACTGCTGCTTTAAATAAATAAAAGTAGACAATTGAGAAGATTAGGATCACTACTAACTAAAATATAGATGACAAATATCAATTACTTACTTTCTTCTTATGAATTTACTATAGAGAAATTGTAGAAGTATATTATTGATGTTAAATCAAGGATATAACTTATGAGAATTAAGTAATAATATATAGTATTAAGAATGAAAATGAAAAAACTATGTACATGCTATAAAATTCAACAAACTTAAATAGTTACTACATTTGAACATGAAATTAATACGCTACTTGAAATAGAAAAAAAAAACCAAACAAAGGAAACACGAACAAAAAAAGAAAGGATGAATCGTAACCTGCTTTACTCATTTATTGATACTTACTAGCACTGTCGTGTGGCGAGAATCCTTGGCTCAATTTACTCATTAGAGTTTGAAATATCACTTTTTAATTCATTATATGGCTTTAGTTTCCAGTTGTAGCCTGCTGTATTTTATGTTGCTCTACCGTTCTGAAAGTTAATTCACTACAGATTTTCTTTGATTATACATTTTGCATCTAATGTTATTCATCACGTTTAATTTCGCACTTCATCTAAGTCTTTTAGAAAGATGCATGATTTGCCTTTAATTAATGTTATTATTTGGTAATCGCTGCTAATTTTCCTGAGGGAACCTTAAAACCTCCTTCAGTTGTTCGTTTCTCGAATCGTATCGATCGCTCATTTTTTTTTTATTATTAGTTAAAAATATTAAAACTAAATATTTATCGAACTCATTCACTTATTTTATTTTATATATATAGTTTTTCCCAACACAAATTATATATACAGTACTTCGTGGAGTTAGATAATTCCGCGCGCTAAATAAACTATTATGGAATAGACTTTTTTATTTTGCGTTACTTATTAACTTTTGTCATCGGATGACGATCATCCTCATGCTGGTGATAACTGTATTCTTTCCAAGCTTAAATTAGGGAAGACTTTATTGATTTTCATCTGTGAATCCCTTGACATCAGGTTGATAAACGGCAGCTCAGAACACAATGTTTGCTATTTCTTGATTGGTGGAAGTGAATACTCGTAACCAATATAAAACTATAAATTAGAAAAGTAAAATACTAAATGCTAAAATACATATAGTTATACATATAATTATAATAAAATGATAGAATTGTTTTCTGTTAAAAATGTATTCATAAATTCTTTGGAAATAAAAAATAATGATTTTGGACTTTTTATTTTTTTGTCCTTATTAGCTTTTGGTTTGAAAACTCATAGATGTACTTATTGTATTTCCACTTCAGACGCTTTATACTATAAACAATTATTAAATCTAATTACTGATGTTTTTGGATTTTAGGAATGCTGAGCTTAGGGTGGGTGTATTAGAATTACTCAAATTTAGGACTGTTGCATTTTATTATTAAAGTTGCTTGAAGATTGGTCACTCTCTCATATAGCTGAATCTCCTTACTTAATTTCTCTCTTTTGAATTCTTGGTTGTTGTAGAAGTTTCTGATGTTTCAGGATTTTCTTTGAATTCTTTATTCTTTTATTGTGATTGAAGAAGAATTGTCAATGCTTATTAATTCCACGCTTACTAGTTTCTTTTTGTGAAATAATAAGCTTGTGATGTGGTACTTAGTTTTCGTTTTAATGGGCTTAATGTGATTGAGATTCAATTCTGTCTTTGCTTTCTTTCCTCATTTGCTTGGTGGCAGGTTGGCAGTTTGTGTTTCAAGTCTGTTGGGTTTCCTGCAGTAGCCTACACCTATTTGCTCTGCCAGTATCTCAATAATTTATCTCCTTTTTTCTCTAATCTTTGGCTTTCTGTAGCTAGTTCTATTGGGCAAGTTCCTTTTTGCCCACCTTGATTTATTTCCCCTCAGCGATTTTTCTCTTGTGTTGCAATCATTCTTTGTCTTTTCTTACTTTTCGTATATTTTGGGTTGATTTTCTCACGTGGTAACAATCAAGTTGATGTTCAATGTATATATCAGTATGAAGGATTTTCCTTTCATTTACCTTTTTATTTTTTCTCATTAGTTATTTTTTTTTATCAGTATATTTTAAAACCAAAGTCAAGTCTCCTTTTATACTATATAATAATACTAACTACTTACCTAATAATATATAATATCAATATTACTAGTCATAAAGCTTCTACTATATATATGATATTATACCTTATTATATATATTATATATTTATAATATATATAGTAATAGTTATATATATTATATATATATATATATATATTATATATATATATAATATATATATATTATATTATATATATATATATATATATATATATATATATATATATATATATATATATATATATATTTATTTTATATATATATATATTATTATATATATAATATATATTATATGAATTATATGGTTATAAATTGGTTTAAACTACAATTTTGGTTTAAAAACTACCAACTCTATCTCAAACTACATAAGCTACCGGGAAAGGAATACATTGTTGGATCCTGGTAACCATTTTAGTGCGAGAAAATTTTAAAAAAAAAAGAAAAAATCCATATCTCAAAACTACAATATAGCAGCAAAGGGAAAAACATTTTTTGGATATCTTGTTAAAATTTTGTTAGGGAAGATTAAAAAATAATAAGTAAATAAGATAATAAATAGTATTGGCTATTTTTTTGTAAGGCAGGGGATAGTATTATATATCTATATATAGTAAATTATTATTATATATTTATATAGATATTATTTAATATATATATATATATTACTTATATATTTATATATCTATATTATATATATTTATTTGTAAAGTTATTACACTGGCATGTAAGGGGGCTCGAGATGACGGGGGACCGGGGGCCGTTTTCATCCCGTAGGGGAGGGCGAGACCCCGCTACCCAAATACCCAAAGACGGGGGTTCGGAGACCTCCCGGAGGGGGGATTTAGTCTTACCCCGTAGTTCCCGGGCCGAGAGACCCCGACTTCTGTCATCGGTGCGGTATACCTTGGGTTTCTTTAGTAAAAAAAAGAAAATTTAATGAAAGTCTATATTTTAACGAGTAACAATAAGTCTCTAAATAGGCTCTCTAACATATTCTTAATTATTAACAATATTTTTTTATTTATTTTTTTTGTTACATTTTCTGAAAGTAAAATTTACCAGGATTCCAAAATTATATCTAATTTTCGCTGTAGCTATTGTAGTTTTTGAAATAGGTTTTTTTTTAATTTATTTATTTTTTTTTTTTTTACATTTTCCGCACAAATGTTACCAGGATGTCGACAATGTTATTCCTTTTCCGTGTATCTATTGTAGTTTTTGAGATGATGAGTTGTAGTTTTTAACCAATTATCAATATATATAAAGATATATTATTTATATATTATATATATATACGCAGACTGATATATAATTTATATATTATACTTATTATTCTATATTATTATTATATTATATATTTTACGGCTTTAGGGCCAGACCCTATCAGGAGGGGGTGTTGTACACTAAAATTTCATCCGCGCAAATTACGCAGATAGCACAGACGCAGGCTTTAAATGAGGGAGATTAAATTCAGCGGAACGAAAGATGGAAGAGATTCACGACAGGGTGGCAAGGAAAGATAGCATCGCGAACGAGCCTGGAACGTTACCAATTCTACACCAAATCGTGCGCAGAATAGCACCCCTTGTGCTACGAGGGCGTCTCTAAAGGTGGTTGGCGCGGTGGTAGTTCCCTTACACCTGCGCTGCCACCCCCGGTACCTATAGAAACAGTAAAGCACCCGCGCGCCCCGCAAAGATTAGACATGTCCAGTTATGGAAGTCACATTCTAGCCTTTTGCTTTTGGACTCGACCCGTTCCAAACAAGGGTGAACCCAGGAAGCCACCAATATGAACGTTACTCCATAAGGGGATGCCCATTTATAGCTTGGGTAACTGAAAAAGAGGAAAAATCTCGGGTCTAAACCGAAAAATGTTAACTCTATTCAAACTTATTTAGATAAAAAGAGCTCCAAGAATTTTTTTTGTTTTTATGTCTGAGTTCGATGACGCCTAAGCACCAAAAGAAAGATTTCCTCCAACTATTCTCAAATTGGAAATGAAAATTAATATCAGTTAAAAAAAAATAATCATAATTTCATCTTTTTCATATGGCCTGATTTAAATCGGTGTAACTAATTTTTGAAAAAGATATTTCAATTAGAAAAAAATGGGTTCAAATATTGACTAGATTTTGAAAAAAAAATGACCGATTGAAATTTTTTTATAATATTGTAACACATCAAAGATTCAAACTTCCTCTTTTAAACTTTTTATTTATTTTAAATTTAAAATTTAAAATTTTAATTCTTTATTTTAAATCTAGTCAAGATTTGAATTGTTTATTACAATTTGAAAATAACTTTTGCAAAAAATTACACCAATTTTAATGAGGTCGTATTGAAAAGTTTATCAATATGTAGCAAGATCGGTTTATACTGGAACACATGTAAAAGTTTTTTTTCTGGATTTGAATAAATCACAATGATTTTTTGGATTAAGCTGATTTAGACCTAGGCTACATACTACAAGTGCTATAAATCACTTTTGTGGTTTTTAAGGATAAACTATCGACGCTTAAATAGATTATGAAAGATTTCAATAGCTTTTACTTACACAAATTTAAATGTGTGCCAAATGCAAGTCGCTTAGTATCTAAGAATTTGTCGCCATTCTAATAATACAAATTAGTTCCAAAGAAGACTGATAGCTTGTAAGATTCTTAAATTTCAAACAAAATGCATATAAGCAAAGGAGGAAAAAATAATTTCTTTGAGGAAATGAATTGGTTAATTTTCCAGCATTTTCATCAACTTGTCTTTAATGTCTTTGATTCCATAGCTTCAAAGAAGGATCGCTTACGCCTCCATTTGTCTAAGCTCTTTCTAAATCTGATAAATACTCATTTGATAACATACAGTTGCTTAAATTATTGGGAGCAGGAATACGAAATTCCGGATTTAAACTTTCTACTATATTATCTTCTGTTTTATCACAAACGGATTGAGCAACTTTCAGTTCAGTAGGACTTTATTTAATTTTCTCATTTACACTCATTATATCTAAACATGGTCACTCATTGAAAGTATAGTTAATACGATTTTTGCTTTGTGTTTATAGTTCGAAGGAGTATTTAATTAACCATAAAGCAGTTATATTGCTAAATGTGCTGCAGTTTATTTAGTAAATTGTTATTGCCATCTTCAATTTTCCGTAGTGTTATAAAAAAAGTGTAAAAAAAAAAACATTGAAAGTAGTAGGGAGATATCAAAAAAGAAAGTCTATCCAAATTATCAATTGAGATCTACCTACAATTATTTTAAGTCTTACCCAAGAATGAAAGGTCTCTTTACAGTTATTGCTTATGGTGATGATGGCAGAAGTGAAATAAAAGAAGGGCATGACTGGATTGAAACAAAATAAATTTCATTTTATATAGATATATTGAATATACAATTATTTTTTTCTTTTCATTTTATAACGGCCTTTGTCATAAAGTTCCATCAACATCCTCGAATTACAGTATATGAGTCTAAAATCTTTATGTCATTCAGTAGATCTGGATCTTTTAAAAAGAGAGATGGATCATACATCAAGTTTTGTTTAATCTTTTCGAATCATTTCAAAATTTCCACTTTCTTTCATTACAAAGAAACATTTCCAGAACTGATTTGGTCTTGGATGATACATTGTTACATCAGTCTCAATGTGATAAGGGCTCTTTTACTAAATTCTAATTACACAAATTATACATGATCTTAATACAGAGACATCAATCATATAATTTGTCCTCTTATGACAAAGAAAAGTTTCCTTTCAGGGAGCACTCACTTCAAAGTTGATCACAATTTTACTTTGATTACTTAAAGGTTCTGACTTCTTGATTCCAGCTAGTTTCAAATTACACTCTCCTAATTTTAAAATCCCAATATATAAACAAATGCAAACCAGAAGTGAACGACAACATTTTTTATCCACAATTATACACCATATGAAACCTACCGAGGATCTGAAGTTGATGTGTACATCAGCAGTATTTTGACACATTAAGATGTGATTCATTTAATAATCTACTTAATGATTACCAATCGACAAACTTATTATTTCTCATATGGAAAAATTAACTGTTCTCAGCGTCAAAATCTATTTAATTGCGTTGTTATAAACTAGATAAGGACTATAATGCTTCAGATGTTGTTACACCCCCAGCATGATTCTTTTAGCGTAAATATTTAGTTCCTCAGAATGTTCTTGAAGATTGCCAACTGGTTTGGTCTCTCTTCCTTCTCTCTCTCTCCTCTCTCTCTCTCTCGCTATATATAAAATTATAATATATATATTATATATAGTATATATTACTATATATATAATATTATATATAAGTATATATATATTATATAAATATATATATATATATATATATATAGTTATATATATATAATATACTCATAAACTCGTGAATATGAAAGAGGAAAAATCAATACTAAATTATAGATTTGAATAGAGAACAAACATAACATAGTGTTTATGATAGGGAGAAATGCCCAAAAAAAATCTCAAATAAAATGCTGAAATAATCTTAAAAAGTCAAAAGTTCAAATTTCGGACTGAAAAATAAAGTTGAGCTTTTAATGGAAATGCGAATATATTGCCAGTGAAAAATTGCCCTAAAGCAGCGAAGCAAGATTTCGTTAAATTTGAGCCCGATTTACTTTTGCGATTGCCTAAATTTATCTGTGAATCTTTGTGTGTGGAGGTTTTGTGTGTGCTGTGTGTGAGGGTGGAGAGTGGGTATGTGTTTAGGTTGTGTGGCGCGTTCTGTCCCTTTCCAATAACCTCTCTCCGGCTCGAACTTAGATAGTGCATTAAAGTTACATTGAACTGTGTGCAAACAACCATTTATCAAAGAGTTATTTATTGATATAGCTTGTGTATTATAGGCTTAGGACCGTCTACTTAAAGTTACGGAAAACTAATCTATTTGTTTAGACGATGAGAATTCCCATCCTTTTTATAAGATACATATTATAACGAATACGTGTTTGTGCGTTGTATGTACAAAAATGTTTGTAGCATTAATGAACATATTACTGCTATTTATTGTTTATTTTGCAATATGTATTTGGGATATATATATAATATATAATATATATATATTATATATATATATATATATATATATATATATATTACTATTAATACATATATATTATATATATTTATATATATTATACAT
>JABUQX010041174.1:0-22500 GCA_015478945.1 Trachelipus rathkii | reverse complement strand
TAATAATAATAATTATAATAATAATAATAATAATAATAAAATAAATAACCTTATTATTTTTCAAATTTTTTAGCTTCTAGATTTAATACTATAATTAAATGCTATTATATTCCGGTTTGTGTTTTTTTTTTTCATTTTTGAGGTTAAGTTTATTTAAAAATGAATACATGAAGACGTTTTAATAAATTTTAGAAAACTCATATAAGATCAGTTGTTTTCTTTGGTCTCAGTGACTGTCAGCATTGTTAGTAGGTATCATGTGCAACATTTGTAATGCAATGGCAAACATCTATCTATTAATGGAAAATAATTACTCATCTGCAGCATTTTATGAGATGGGAATGGGCTTAGGTAAAGTAGGGCATGGTGGAATTCTCATCCATATATCGGCGATTGATATATTTTTACAAGGAAAAAGGAAAAATATCGAAAATTATTAAGTATTGAAAAAGATGTTCAATCTGCAATTAAATCTGATCACCTAATGGAATGACCACATATCAACGGGTTGATAGAGTTGTCGGGGCACTTACCAGGTTATTAATGTAGCAAAAATTCATGACTGGCGGTTTTTAAAAATTTTTCTATTTTCATACGAGAAGGACGTAGTGGATTCAAAGAGATGATATTTCCCTTCATTGGGCACATATAGAGTGCTGAGGTACATCTCATCACACTCCAGTGTATAATTGTTTTCTCCCTTTCTCGTTCATTTTTATTTCTTTTAATTCTGCAGTAGACTTTACTTCATTCTCACACTATAAACATTATAGCAGACATCTTCCTTTTAAAAACTAAAATAAAAATTAGCATCCACACAACTTGGCAATTCCGGAGAAGCCAAGAAGGGCGGCTTCAAAATATAGCCCATCAGCAGCTTCTCCCCCATCATCACTTGGGAGTTTACGGCCTCCGGTTGTAGAGTTTTTGCAGTCACGGAATTGACGCCCTGTTCTTATCCATGAACTTCTTTCTTTATTAATTTCTCCAAACTTCGGGATCTTCTCTCTATTTGCACTTTGCTGAGCATAACCTCTTTTCCTTTTTTTCTTAGTAAAAAGCAATAATCGAACTGGTTCCACTTCCTCACGCTTTTCCTTACGTTTTGCAAATTATGTTAACTCTAATTTTTTTTCTTTCCTCCTTTAGGTTTTTCCGAAAGCACAACTGCCGTTTTACCATCAGCTAGAACTGAAATCTTCGTTCAAACATTTGACTCTATTTCCACCCTAGACGATTCCTGACCTTTACCTCCTTCCAACCCAACCCCTCATTTATGCCAACATTTAATTTCTTCTAATACTATTTTCCGCTCTTTCGAGTTTTAACACTACTAAAGATTCATCCCTTTGTTTGAAATACCGTTTCAGGTCCGGTTGGTCTTCAGTTCTACTCATATTTTTGGATAGGTTAAGCTCATGTGTGTAGTGTACAACTATACTCTCAGTGCTTCTTCGCTATGTCGTGCATCTACCACTTCGCTCTGAATATATATCTCGATCACCTATATACGGGTAATATATATATCCGATGACTTGTTTCACTCCTCTATGAGGATACAACGTCTTATGTAGAAGTTAGGCACGTTAAACGCTCATTCGGTTGTTGAAGCCTTCTGCTCTCAACCACCGTAGACTGCTTTTGTTCGACTTCTCTCTTATGACGCTCTGATTTCTAACGCAGTTTAATTCTTCTTTACCTCATGCGTTTGCGTCTAAAGCTCAACCTAAGGGTTTTATTTAAGAATTTTTGGGTTTTACAGAGGTTTTTTTTTCTATTTTTGAATTAGAGCTGTGCCTCGATGCATTGACGACGCGCTCATAAAAAATATCAGTTCGAGTTAATGCATTTTTACATCAAATCTAATGTCTCTTGATCACAAAAGTATGGCACATTGGCAGAATTAATTTCCGCATTTTCTGTTCTTTAGAAAGTAGTAATTTTCTCCCCGAACTTTTAAGCTGAAATTGTAAATACGAATAAATTTATTTACTTGATTTGGAAGAATTAGAAGAAATAGTCAAAGATTTTCAACAAAATATTGACTTTTCTATTCCTGTATTATTATTATTACTTATTTTTTTATTATTTATTATATTATTTATATATCTATTATTATTATTATTATTATTATTATTATTTATTATTATTATTTATTATATATTATTATTATTATTATTATTATTATTTTATTAGTATATTATATTATTATTATTATATTATTATTATTCTTATTATTATATTTTTATTATTTATTAATTTATTATTATTATAATTATTATATCACTTCAATGTGGAGCTAATCTTAACAAAGAGCTGAAAAAGAACGTAAAAAAACACTAATTAATAATAATAGGATAAGACTGAGTAAAAATGCTAATAAATAATATAGTACCCCACCAATTTAAAATAGAAAACGTTGTTAAAAAAAACTTTTAACATTTCCAATCTCTGGCAGAAGTTACTTAGATAAGGAAAAACCAGATAATGTCTATATTCCATCTATCTAATGTCTAATACCTGATTTATTCCATATAGCCTTTATCCCTCCGTTCGACTTCTTGATCCCGTATTCTTCTCAAAAAAAAAAAAAAAAAAAAAAAAAAAAAAAAAATAAAAATCATTTAAAATAATTAAGAATTTAGGTAATTGTGAAATATATGCTCATTTTACAGCATTAAAATAGTATTTCTCTTTGGTAATTTCAAATATCTTTGAGTAGTAAAATCACTATTTAATAAGATATCTAAATAAAGTATTAAAATTGAACAATTAAATGAAAGAGTAATTAAATATTTTATGAGTGATTTGAGATGATGTTTTGTTAGTTACTGCATGTAGCATCATATGATACTAGGCACTATTGCAAACAAGTAATGATGTTGATCTACTTAAATAATACAAAGTGTCAGCTAAATTTTAAATTTTTTTATATATTATTATTATTAATTATTATTATTATTATTATTATTATTATTATTATTATTATTATTATTATTATTATTATTATTATTATTATTATTATTATTATTATTATTATTATTATTATTTTTATTACTATTATTATTATTATTATTATTATTATTATGATTATTATTTTTCTAACATTATTTTATTTTTCATTATTATTTCTGTTATTTTTAGTTTTTATTAGTATGATTATTATTATTATAATTTGTATCATATTTAAATATTACTAATACAAGATTATTTATCTTTGATTGTTTGTGTCAAATGATTGTTAAAAAATTACTGAAACATGTTTATGTTAGTACTCATATTCCAATGTGTATAATAAGAAAAAAAATCTTTTTACTTGTTATTTGTTCAATAAAATAATGATACTTTAGTGTAGTTGTCAAGCTGCAGCACATGTCGTTATAAATGGAACCAGATTCATTTCATCTTTGCCATGATCTTGAAGTAATTAAAATAACTGATTTAACGACAATGCTACAGCCTCTGGTCTTAAATTTATACGACGTCTGGTCTTAACGTATCATTTATCTAGAATCAATATTTTTAAAACTTTTCACAAAAGTTTCGAAAAAATTAAAAGCCAATTTACTTATATTATATTTATACTCGTATACATTTAACCAATTTTTTAAATATAATCATTATAGCATCTTGAGCATTTAGTACACTATATCATCTTTATCTAGTATCTATACATCAATCAAATTTATATATATATATATAATTAATATATTATATATATAGTATATATATAATATATATATATATATAATATATTATATATATATATATATTATATATATATATATATATATATTATATATATCTATATATTATATACTATATATATCTTTATATATATATTATTAATATATATAATATTATATAATATATTATATAGTATATATATATATATATATATAATATATAATATATATATTATATATATATAATATATATAATATATTATATATATATATATATTTATATATTTATAAATATATTATATAAGAAATATTATAATATATATATATATATATATATATATATATATATATATATATATATATAATATATATATAGTATAGTATAGTCCCTTCAGAATTCTGGGCTATCCCTAACTCTCTTTTTTCCCTTTCAATTAATGACCTTTGATTCTGGTCACTAAAACTATGTCGTTCCTTTTTACTCCATTAGACTCCACTCGTTTTATTACTTCCCACTTTGAAAGGGTCATAATCCAATTATGGGAATAGAAACAATGAGAGATGGCCTTGGAAACAATCCTTTAACTTTCCGCAAATTCCACCAAAGCCTTCGTATTATTTTCTTTTCTTGTCATCCTCGATCCGAAGGAAAATTGTTAGCCTTTAAGAGAGGGCATGAGGTTGGATGTTTTGAGCGCATTCAAAAATCCGACAAAATGGCCTCTTGGGGTTCTGTTCTCTTTCATAACTCGACCGTTCATATGAATGTGTTTCCGTATACCTGGAGGTTGGCTCTTCTGTCACTTCAACAGCTCCTTGAAAGTGTGGAATTGATGGACTTTTCGACTCATTAACACTCTCTGCATGCAAACTGACATCTTCTCGAGATTCTCATTCTATCAGACCACTTATTCTCCTTATATGAAGCAAGATCTATATACAAGACGGCGCACCACCTCTCTCTCAACTATACTCTTCTCAAGCATGCTGCAATCTTTGTCCGGCTGATCGCGTCCGTCCACTCGCTATCTAAACAAACATCACACTCCTTTTTTTTGCTCAAATTTCAGTTGATAACAGATTTAACAAATATGCATAATTCAACACCACACTCTACTTCGCAAAGTCTGAAGATTCTCAAACTTATTTATTATTCCATCGCTTCCTTTATTTATTTTATAGATTTATATGTCTGTGTATTGAGTCATCTAACTTTGTTAATTCAGAATCAAGAAATAGATTCCAACTCATTTCGTATTTGATGCTTTCATCAACACTGCAAACTATATATATATATATTATATTATATATTATTAACATATAATAATAATAATTAATACTATTTACTAATTATATATAATTATATATATAATATATATAATATAATATATTAATATATAACAGTTTACTATACTCATATATATATTATATATATATAATATATTAATATATATTAATAGATATATATATTAATATTATATATATATAATAAATATATATATATATATATATACGTCAACTCCTTACTTTTAGTAGAAGAAATTGAAAGACTTAAATTTTCCTTTCAATTGAATTTAACTGCCAATATCTTAATTAATAATCCATGACAGGAAAGAGATTATAGTCCAGGAGATAAAAAAAACGGGCTGCCCTCAGTGGACAAAATTACATGAAGGGGATGGGTACCAATGGTGTCATTCTATCTGAAAATAATATAATTCGCATAACTTTTCATCGTGAACACCTCTCACTGGTCGTGGCGATAATGCCGTCTGGTGACGTCATCAAGATGTCCGCCATTGAGTATAAAGGAAACTTGCCTTCTTGTCGTTATCTAACCGATTTAATTTTTCTGTTTGGAAAGGTACTGCTAAGAGCTAAAATAACGTTCATAGGACTCCATAGGTATATCTGCAGAGTCCAGAGAGTGATTTTGATTACGTACTTGGATTAAGTTAAAGGATATATTAAAAAAACTTGTCAAATCGACTTCTCAGGTCTATATTATATAAAATCCAGCCACTCTTTACTAGGAATTAATATGTAGTGTGGTTTAGCAATTCAATGACTTATATGGCACATTAAATATACCATAGGAAGATTATAATTTCGCTCATCAGCTTCATCACTTTCTCCGTCGGTGTAATCAGATGGATACAATTACACTGGCTCACATTATTTTGTTAATTTGAAAAATTTCCTGCTCAAAATAGAAACTTTACTAATTTTTGGTAGAGAAACACAAATTTAATAATAATTTTATGTATAGCTCTTTTTTTTAAGATATTTACATATTAAGATAATTAACACTAGAACTTACAGCTATAATAAGCGTACCGAAAAGTATTCAAATGAAGCTCTTTAAATCATAAAATAAGTACACACACTACAAAATGTTAAATCAAAGTTTATTGCCGACTATTAATTATTATATTTGGACCTACTTTTGTAATGTTTAACATTTGAATGTCTTATAATCGAGATAACCTACCCCTTTTTATGTTTAATCTCGTTGATTGGATCTCTTGCTACTTGCTTGTGAATGGTTTCTGGGGCGTCTTTGCTACGGTCTGTAGCAATAGTTCCGCAAGGCCACGGAGGCGTCCATTTACCTTAATACCTGTCTTTCCTGATTCTATGATACATTTTGATGACAATGCGCTCACCACTGTTCGTCGCTCACGGCGCCACAATTCAGCGAAGAAGGTCCATGTGTGAGAATGTAGGAAATGGGATCATTGAGTGAAGGTGTTTTTTGCCCACCCTAAATTGGACGAGTGAACGTTTCTCGAGAAGTGTATCCACAATGATCACACGAGTTATCAACCCTACGACTTTCCTAGGGAAGCCATGAACAACATCTTTAAAGGCTTTCCATGCTGCTTTCTCATGGCAGCAAGAATAAGAACTAGCTCAAAGTTAACGTCCTTAAAGAAGTTTACGAATTTGCACATGATCCCGAACGAGATGCCTGGTTCTTTAACATATTAGCATCATGAGATTTTGGAACATTGATTTTTCTGAAAAGAGACAGCGAGAAAAGCCCCGGTACTGGAAAACGCTTCACAACTATCCTGCGTCCCATTCCCTTCACAAAGCTTTTCATGAGTCCAAGTTGGTGTGTAAAGGTGGCAAAAGATTTTTGTTTCTGTCTACCAGAGGAGGCATAGCTGGACAGTTTTCTCATGGAATGAGATTCCATTAGCTGGCCAGGACCTGTTACTTGTAATGAGTACAGACCTATTCCCGAATATCCTAGCGTCACAGAGGAAACAGCAGTACTTGGATGTGCCAATTGCATTGCCAACAGATATTGCAATGATCTTTACAAGTCTCCATTAGAGTTCGCAGCGATGGTCGTGTATTTCATTGCAAGTAAGAAAGGCTTCTCATATTTGCATACGGGTTTTCTTTCATATGCACAGGATGTCCAATAGGAATTGAAGGAAGAGAATTGCCATTATGTAGCAATACAGCTTTTAAACTTATCTTTTAAGAAGAATCTGAATGCAATAGTCTCCAGTCTTCTGAGCTTTGTATTCTAAAATGCAAAGCATTCACAAACCAGGCAATACACAACAGGCAACACGCTCTCTCTCTAGAAAGTATTGATTCAGATGCTGTTTGGCGATCCTGTATGTGGAAATACATGTAACATTAAAGGTAGTAGGAGATGTTCTTGTCTTGAAGCCTTGATGCCAAAAGATCTGGTTTGACTTTAGGTAGGTCTAGTTCTCGAATTAAATCATTTAATCCAGCTTGACAAAAACAAAAATTTTTACGACAAGATTCTTGGAGTGGTCAATCACAAAATCCGGATCATTTTGATGAGAAAGACAAGGTAAGAGATTCCTCACTTCCCAACGATCCTCATGCTACGTCTGGACTTCCAGATTGTAGTGACGGAGGAATTGGTATGGAAAACCGTCGGCCATGGCTGGACATAGGACTGGCTGACGGATTTAGAAGGTACTTTACAGTCGCCTTTCTTTTCTTAACATGTCATGACAGACGGGAGGTATCATGCGACAATGAGCAAATCAGTTTCACATGATTTGAGGGCTCCTCCAAATTAATTGGGATGGCCAAGGTAATAGGAATGTATTGTTTTGTTCAATCCTTCCGCGGTAGGCGCACAGCACATGCATTGCACAGACCAATGTGCTGGCCATGCTTGTCCTGGTATGTGACGCATACCTCTATATATCTCGATGTCTGTTGATTGAGTAATCCGACGTTTTTGGTCAAGAAAAAAAGTAAACCAGACCACCCCACGTAAACAGAAACTTTCCGCCGAATTTTTACAATGCCCTGGCATTCTCGTTATTTTAAATCTCAAAATATTTGGAAGAAAACTAATGTTATTTCTGAAATAAAAACCAAATATGAGAGGTATATATATATATAAATAGTATATATATAATATACATAATACTATATATACTTATATATATAAATATAATATAAATATATATATATAATATAAGTAAAATACTATAAATATAGTATATATATTATCATATATCATTAAATATATATCATATATGTTATAGCATATATATATAATATATATATATAATAATATATATTATATTATACCTATATAAATAATATATACTACATATACTATAGAATAACATCATACTAATACTATAATATACTATATATATATATATATATATACTTACTATATATTATATATATGTATATATATAATTTATATTTGAAAAAAAGTTAGTTGTAGTATATATATATAATATTAATATTATATAATTATATATATTATATATATATATATAATCTTATATATATATATATATAATTATATTATTATAATATATATATATATATATAGTACTTTATAAACACTCAAATATACTTACGTATGTTTATCACCTATATTATGTATATATATTATTTATTATATTAATATATATACTATATTATATATATATAATATATAAATAATATACCGAATTATGAGTGTGTGAAGATGTGTCAGTGTAGTATATATATTTGAGGTAGCTCTCTCTCATACACATCTCTAAAGGCTTTTCAAGTATACCCATAAAATAGATGCTATATATATATATATATAATATATATAATATATTATATAAGATAATATATATAATATAACATATATTATATATTAACAACAAAATACACAGCATTCCACTTGTTAGCACAGACGACCAACTAAATGTAGGTTCCCAATTGCGTCTGTACA
Organism: Trachelipus rathkii; assembly: GCA_015478945.1. Lineage (NCBI taxonomy): Eukaryota > Metazoa > Arthropoda > Malacostraca > Isopoda > Trachelipodidae > Trachelipus > Trachelipus rathkii. The sequence continues at coordinate 13,584 of JABUQX010041174.1, read as the reverse complement.
TTTGTAACGTTGCCATGCCTCACAATATACCGAAGGGGTTATTAATACTTACATTGTCGTATTAAAGGTATATTATGTATTCATTACATTTACATAAATTCTTTTAAATATATACATGCCTCAACTATGTATGGCCCATATTCTGTTGAATTATTAGTACCAATTTTGATTCGCCACAAATATTTCGAAACCAATCGCCAAATTTCAAAATAGCAATATCTGAGAAACGACGAGCTAATTCGAAATTTTCAAGGTCATTTCGTTTTTTCCATGTTGAAATGATTAGGAAAAACAATTTTGATTTCGGAAAATTTGTTCACTGGTTGACCGGTGATTTATCACAAGTTGAGAATGTCGAGGCTTGCATGTCTCCAAATACCAGTGACTATGTCTGTGCAAGAACAGATTGCTATGCTGAACTCGGCCAGGTGGATGGATTTTCGGGACCCTTAACACAAGAACATTTAATAAGTTTCAAAAGGGATCCGGAGCAACATGGTTCTTCACAGATTATACTTGTACCAACACTCCCTCTTTCCAACTGTAGGGATGTCCGAATTTGTGGTCATTCATCTTTTGACCCACACATAATGCTTGAAAGTAAGCTTCTTAAGGTTGCAATGGTATAAGGGAAGTCCCTGGTTGGGAGGTAACATTATCTTCCAATGGGCTGATTGGCCTGGAAATATTGTTACTCACTCATAATTCTGCTAAGATGACGATTATTGAAATTGTGTAGTCTTTAATTAACCGGTAAATAAGTTGTTATCTTTTAACTGATAACACAAATTATACATCAGATTACTTGAGTCCACGATAGGTTAAGCCAAGCTTACTTCAATACACAATAAGGTTTTATTCAACTAGCTGAATAATAAATATGTATTTCCAATAATGATAACTCCTCCTTCCCAAACAAACTTCCGGTGAAGTCACAACACTGATTACAGCGTGGAAAATTCCTGGCAATAGTGAAGCTTGTTAGATGCTACGGTGTGAATACATGAAATATTTTGTACGAATATTGCCTCGCCATGATGTTAGCGCAAAAATATGTGATTTCCGGAAGGCTTGGAATAGGTTATCTCACTAGTCAAAACTAAAATCATTGTGTCTTGCTGGAACAGCTAAGTTAGAAGTATTTTCAACCTCTGTCTTTGTCGTTTAAAGGCATGTAGTAAGTTCTTCTTCATTGACTACTTGCTTTAATGCAATCCATACACCTACGAAAATAATGTACATTTTCATTTAGTCTGATTATTCTTGGCATAACTTTTGCATTTTGTTTGCAATGTTTAGACGGTTTAATTTCCTCTTGAGGATCACGAGTGATAGTGTGAGACATAGCTATATTATTCATAATTTATTGTTCATAAGTCAGTGATATCGTCAATATCATTGTACTGTGTTGCTACTACCTACCAATGGAGAGATCTTACACACTAGTAAGCATCTGTTGATTTGTCTCTAAGTAACGTGTTGAAAATATTATGATGTTCTTTATAATCTGCCTATTAAGATTACCTTTATGCTTTTGGAATGAATAGGGAAAAGTGAAACCATTCAGTAAGATTGGTTCACAGGTTAAATTTTTACTGAAGATTGTCTAATCAGAGCCTGCCTAAATTTCTATCCCAGTTCAGTACCAAACTTGATTGACAACTCATGCATAATTGTTGGTGGAGATTGAACATGATGATAAGTGAAGTTATTTTTTTGCGCAGTCGGAGATCCACTAAGCAGGACTTCAAGAATATGATTAGCTTTTATATCTTTATCAGTAGGCCATTTGATGCATTGTTCAATATTGTGCATAACATAGATATCTAGTGCACAACTGACATTTACATACTTTTACCTAAAGTTTAATATATAAATTATTAAATATATGTGTCCATTGGTAAGCTATTCGCTTAGAGATTCAGAAAATTCGTGCAAAAAAGGGAAATACAAGATCTGCATTCATTACTCTGTTATTGCCCGATTTTCATATCTTTACTTTTTAAATTATTAGTTTTGTTTGAGTGAATAGTAAACGTATAGTTTAGTTTGATATATCTTTTTAATTAATTCCCAGTAGAGACTGGGACTGATATCCTCAAGATAAGGTGTCTCTCATGACTTGAAGGTCTTCATAAAATACTTTATGTACTTAATGATTGAATTCGGCTAGCATTCTTGTAATGTATTTGCATCGCTCAAATACTAGTCTTTGTTTTTATAGTTCATGAAACTCTAGGATCCACTCCGAATATTGAAATATTTGATTTCCATCGATTTTTCTAAGTTTCACCGAATAGTAGGAATTGAGAAATTGAGTATTATCTTAGTGCTTTTCAGAAAGCTAGGTATTTTAATATCATTACAGTTGCTCTAGTTCCTGCTTGAATGAGATAACTAACTCAAACACATTTACTCAGTTAAGAGTTATCTTTATTTATAATACCCGTTATTTTTTAGTATAATAAGTCATTTGTTAGATTTTGTTAGTAAAAATGCGGAGCGTTTGCACCTCTGAGTTGCTGTAATCCCAAACCGATCTCTCCCAACTTTCTTATTATGCTCATTATTATTATGTTCTAGTGCCTCATCACATAAGCCAGAGCTACAAAGCTGGGCCATGGTATTGATTTATTTATATCTATCAGTTGCCTCGTTATCGAACATTGTGTCAAACTATCTTGATCTTTAGACTTTCAACTTCTCTAGTTCTAAGCAATATGTTATACAAAAGCGTTATATTCCAGTAAATAATTGTTAATAATTACTTGTTTTCTTTGACCTTAATTTTAAGGAAATGTATGTAGGAGATGATGATAATAGTACATATTTATACTTATTATCCCATATAAATTAGCATAGTTCATGTTGGCAGGAATTCTTATAAGTTACAGCTACAAAACAAGCTAATCATTGCTCTATGTTTATTCGCAACATTAGGAACTATTAGATTTATAGTTCTTCTGTTGTTCGAGTTCAAATTTTTTTATTCATTATTTATAGAGATCTCAACGCTTATCGCTAATCGCAACCAAGCAAGTAGTATAAGCTGAAAGAATACATCTTTGTGTGAGTTCCAATTTTCATTGTGAATGGATACGTGCTCTTTAACTTTTCAAATATAAAAAATCTTAAATAAAAAATACTGGATAATTTATTTCAAAGAAAATACTGTAAGTAACTCAATCATTGCAGAGCAATTTATAATAGGTTAGTATGTGTGCTTTATAAAGCACCGTCTGATAATTCTCATCTTACACTTTGAATATAATAATGATTTGAATTAGTTGTGTAATCATCTAATACATATGCATCTGTATCACAATTTCACGATATTTCCAGTTCCGTACAATATAAAATCCACAAATTTGCTACGTATATCATTGGCATAACTCTTAGTGAGCTGGAACCTGATATTAGTCACAGTTTCAACAGCTGATGAGATGACCCATCCAGCATTAATTAGCTGCTACGACATGGACTTATAATATCTCCACGTCTACGAATACCTATATTTATTTAAGTCATAAGACACATTAGAAATTTTATTAACGCACTGAAAACAACTGGGCTCTATTTAAAGGAAACTTAAAGAAAGAATAGATAGAATTTATTGAACTTAATAAAGTTATACCAAAGTCACTTACATTTTTGGATAATATATATATACTAATAGGACACACTATTATCGTTGCCTTCTCACATTTCCGGATATCATGTATCGCTGTAAATTATAGGTCATATTAACCATGTTATATATGTGTATCGAGTGTTGTGATTTCCTTCGTTGATCCGATATGATATCTTTCAGAAGTATACTACGAGGATTCCTCTTGTATTAGTTCTTGTTATCTTAACTGACTCTGACATAATTCGGGAATCATAGTATAGGTCTTGTATTTGTTGAACACATTTACACAATTGTTCAATAGCCACGACATGTCTAATGAAATATTATAATTATGATGGGTCTGCTTTGTTCGAACAGTAAGTAATTTTTTGTAAAAGGTTGGGGTATTATTCTGGATATACTAAAATGTATACTTGAGACCATTGATATTCCATGTAACTAAGTGGTCATACAATTGATGGAATGAAATTGTTTAATAGAGATCATTGTTTGCTGGATCCTGATAACTACTGATTATTATTAGACTGGCCTGATTATATTTATAAACTAAGACTACTATTATTCAGGATAGCAGATCCATTGATCTTTCATGCAAGCAGTTCCTTCAACATCAGAGTATCTTCGAAGAAGATCTGTGACTCATATTAATAAATCAGAACCTCGCACTTGTGGTTCAACTGCTCGTGGTTGGGCTCTATACAGCAAACCAATGTCTTCATACCATTATCGAGCATAACCTCCTTCGTGCTGATGCTCTATTGGCAAAATATTATATTGCTGCTATTTTTAATAGAAACTTACACTCCTGACCCCGTGAGTACTGAATTCGTGCCATGACATATAAATGAAAATTTAATGTTGATTGCGATAAGATTAGGATATATATTAGTCTTAAACTTAAGAACCTTCTCTGTAATGTCGCGTAGTCGAACGAGTATATGTGCTTATGTTCAATCAGTCGTAAGAAGATATCAAAGATTTAGAGGACTTAACGTTTCGGCTACATTCTTTAACATAACTCTTATGTGAAGTTCTGAAGGTCTTTTGAGGACTAACATTGCTCTCGTATCACCTCTCTGGCAGTTTATAGAATTAATACTGTCGTTCTCACGCAAACTAACACTTACAACGAAATTAAAAAATTCAAGCAGCAAGTCTCACTCTGAGTCTTGGCTATGTATTAAGTTACTCTATCGACTGAATCCTTTGAAAATGCCACTGGTTTAATAGAAAAAATGCACTTCCTTATAATACGTGCCGTTAATCAAAGATACAGGGAATTTCTATTTTCCCAAAAAAAATTTAGGAAATTTTAACACCAGTAGTAGGTTTTTAATCTATAAAATAACATTTTGGTGGATTATGACGGATAGGGGTTTATGATAAATTGTTACGTCCATGTCCCAATAGCTCTTTTTCAATGATGCTTTATTGCCCGCCTCTTCATAAACATGTCATTCTATCATCCCATTTGCTGCACATTTTTTTAAAATCTTCTTTACTGCTATAGGAAATCACTTTTCCCATCTTTTTACATTTCCTTTGAGAAGATGAATTGATTGCGCAAAACGACTTACACTATATAATCTATTATTAAAATATAGCTTCGATGTCTTTAGAATTTGACATGGCGATTTTTCTTGGATAAACATTATACACTTATTTTTTGTTATGAGTCATTTCTCTTTGTGATATAAGTGAAAATGTCATACAAACATATGATGTCATCACCTTGGTGGTCTTTGTAAACGCTAAAAAATTTGACCTTTACAATTGTAATTACCATTAATATAAATTGAGTAATACTAGCCTATTCGAATAACAAATAAATATTTAAATAAAATAAATAATTTAATTAAAAAATACTAAAGAATACCTAACAATAATACGGAAGGAAAAAATTATAGCTATTATAAAAATGTATTATAAATTTATAAAATATTATCGTTAACCATGAAACAACCAAAGAAAAGCGTTTTTTAATACAAAAAAAACTTATTTTATATAAATATTAATTATAATAGATAATAATATTATATATAATAAAAATATATATATATATATTATATATATATATATATTATATATATAGATATATATATATATATTATATATATATATATATATATAATACAGTGTTTCTATTCAAGGCATACCTCCGGGGGCTTTGCCCCCCCGAGATCGTCAGGCCACCCCCCGGAGCACGCAAATTGAGCGTGAATGAAGTCTTTCCGACGTAAATTACTAAAATATAGAGCACAATAAACATTCAAAAATGTTTAAATTTAAATCACTATGTTACCAAAATACCTAAGCTTAACGACCAATCTACAATTGAGTAATAAAAAGTTAATCCAGCCAGAATATGACATGAAAAAATCATGCGTAATATGGCCAAAAAAATAGCAAAGTAATGTTATCGACTCTGTAACAAGAAGAAAAAATAAGATTAATATAGGTATTGCCCTATCAGAAATTTTCTGCGGTAAAGGTGCTATTGTTAAGGAGTGCAAATATATATTATATTAATTGTATTTTTCTCATGATCTCAAAATCATTGATAATGAAATATATAATAGAATTGTTTTATGTAGCCGGCGTTTTACTAGTTGTGAAAACTTGGATTGAACAATTTGATGTTTCTCTGGAGTCTGCACCTCATTTTACAAAAAAACATATTTTTTACTGTTCGGTTAGCCGTACGATCTTATGAATTTGAGATAATGGTTTACTTGTATAGATAAGTTATTATTTTAATGATGTTCAATTGCTTTACTATTGGATCATTTTATATTTGTCTTTTCCAACCTTGCATAATTGAGAACTTAGTGAGATAGCACTTGATTTTAACAAATAGATAAAGGCCAATCGAACATTTTATTGTCATGTCAGTGATGTCTATATCATAAAGTGTAACTCGGATTTAAATGATAAATTCAATAAATTCTCTCATGTTCTACCGAAACTAGCTAATCTGTGGGTATAAGGATCTTAGATAAAGTAATATTTTAGAAGTACTATTAGTGCGTCTTCGGAGTGACTACGTGAACATTTTCCATTTTTGGTCACAACAACACAAGAGAGACTGCTCGAGCCTCATAATAGCCCTTATTTTTCTAATAGTTAGTCGACTTCTAGGGATTGTGATCCGCGGCATCGAGATTGAGGCCCAGAGACAGATAAAATGCGCAAAAAGTGCAGGCTAATAGCAATGATTCTTCTCTCTTCTCTAGACCTTTAACAACAAGTGTTCATACTACCGTCATCTTGCTTTTTCCGCCAAGTACAATGCTACAGAAAAGTCGTATTGTGAGAACTAACCTATATGAGAGAACATAAACCTCCTTCGCAACAAGGTTAAAAAAGTACAATTCTCGAGAGTCTATTAAAAAATGAGACTACCACGAGAGAACTAAAAAGGCACTAAGTATGATTAGTAATGATTGGCAACTGGCGTCCACTCCGTGATAAATGACAGAATCAAGCACTAATGTCATATTAGCGCAACACCTGTTGATGTGTTGATACACATATAGAAATATACTCTACAAGACCTAGCATTGGTTTTACCGATATATTAATAGCGCAATTGAAGATTAACAGTTTTTTTCAAAAAAAATAGGTACCTTACCGTTACAGATGTAAACTTTGCGGCGCCAACTGAGCGAATAACAATACATGTGTGGTATTTAAATAGTGCTTTATCTTTTATTATAATTCGATACTTTTAATGTTTTTTAATACTTATATCTATCTAATCATCTAATCCTATCTATGCTGAATCTATCAGATATACTATTATGCTATCTATATTAAATAACTATATATCTTAGGTCGATATATCCATCCATAATTCATATCTATATTTACTATCTATCTATTATATCTTATCTATATCTACTTAGATATCAACTATCCATTTTATTTTCTTTCCCTACAGATAAATCTAAGATTTAATCTATAAATTGACCTTTATGTCTTATTCATATTCTAATTCATATTCTTATCATATTCTATCTTCTCTCCTCTTCCTCTTCTCTCTTTTTCTACTCATAACTCCTCTTTCTCTCTACTCTCTTTATCCATTATTCTTTATATGAATAATAAATCTAAAATAATAATATACTATTCTCTTACTATAAATATATATAAATAATTAATTAATAATAATATAATAATTATATAAATAATTAATAATATATATAATATATATTAATATATATAAATTTATATATTATATATAAATTAAGATATATATATATATAATTATAATATATTATAAAATTAAAATATTCAAACATTCAGAAATGGCACCTTAAGTTGCTCAAATTTGATGGTCACTATTTTTTTTCTCAAGTTTGAAGGCAAAATATAAAAGAATGGAAGCTTAAAAACGAACTTTGTGGAGACCTCCAGTTGGTTAATTAAACTATCAAAACAAACCTCCTATGGAGGACGAAAATGCCGTTTTCAGATTTCTCGAACGTTCTTCGAGCAAAGTTTAGAACTTAATTGTTAAAAAAGTAAACCTTTCTGAGTAATGGCTATACAATATTTGTGTTTATCTCCAAGAGTTGAGCAAGTATTTTAAGCTTCAGGTCTCATTCTAATGGTTGTTCTACAGCAATCTGTCAAAGTTCAGAATTTTTTTTAAAAAATTTTTTTGGTCTGTAAATTCAGTGTTGGTCACTTTCACTAAAAAAAATGGTCTGTAGACTAACTAATCATTATTTGGAACTCAAATTTTGGATTTCATCATTAAAAGACTTTATGCATGAACAGGGTAAATTTCATAAAAATCAAAGGGGTTCGAGCTGGGAAGATTTTCAATATTGGGCCACTTGATACGGAATGATATATATTATATATATATATATATATATATATATACCCGTATATATACTAATACTATATACTCGTATTTTAAACAAGTAATATAATATATGTTATAATTACTACTTCATACATATATATATATAGTATATAATATATAATATACTAGTAATTATATAACTAGTTAATAATATAACCGTATATATTAATATATATGCGCAGAACACATGGGATGAAGTAACTGTGATACCGAGGGTAACCTTAACCTAAACCTAACTAAAATCCTAACCTAACTTAAGCCATAACCTAACCTACCTAAACTTTAACCTAACCTAACTTAACCTAAAATTAATTTCATTATATACCAGTTGTGATCAGAAACTCAGAAGGAGTATTCATGGACAGAACGTCCAGCCCTTGTGAGGTGGTGTTGACTATATCCTTCACTACGCTAAACAGTACAGTTGTACAAGATTTCGCCTACGTACATATATATATCATATATATATAAATCATACATATAATATGAATATATATATATATCCCTATACTACTATATACATATATACCTATGTATTGATACTCATACGTATAATATATATATTAGAATAGTATATAACCGAGGAATATACGTATATAATAATATGAGCGGGAAAGTTCTATATGAATCAGCCTGTTATATTTTCTGAAAAAAATTTCTGTTCCAAAAAGAAAACTAAAAAGAACAAAAAAGTTCAGAAACGTTAAGTTTTTTTAAGAAAATCGTATGGCAAGCTTCTGAATATGCCAGAAGCTTAGCCAGCCTAAAGGAGTTTCGTTATAAAAAAGCTTAAGCTTCAACTTAAACTTTTCTGGAACTATAGAAATTTTTCTTGATGTTAGAAATTTTTTTCAGAAATATGCACCTGATTCAATATATAGAACAATTACCATGGATATACGTATACTATATATACTATGATATATAATATTATATACCTATATATAATATATATACACGTATATATAATACAACAATCATCGTAATAATACTAATATATATATATTAAATACGTAATATATATAGATATATGGAACATGTGAATTTGATGGGACTCCGCTTTCTGGCGTTTAATTTTCTTCGATGCTGAAAAAGTTTTATTATCTAGCTATAATTGACAAAAAACTGTGCTTGGGTGCGAGAAGCTCAGATTCTGTTCCTTTTTTTTTTTTTCTTTCATTATAAAATTGTAATGAACCTTATTAAGCGAATTCTGTTTAGTTAGTTAATTACTGTCTTACGGTACGAATTTTCGTCTCAAGTAGACGAAGAAAGTGATACGGGTACGTCTCTTATCCAGTCTACTTAAAAATAAATGATAAGTACGCTTTTATAATATATATATAGTAGAGTATAGCTATATATATATATACTACGACGTAAGTATGATTAATATATATACTATATATCATTAAAAAGATTTATATTATATATATATTATAGTATACTATAATATATATAAATATAGTATACAATATAGATAGATAGTATATATATATAATAATATATAGTATCTTCCTAGAGATATGAGACTATATATATATTTTACTAACGCCAAACCTGCATTCGTTCTCACAAGTTATTATAAGCTCTGTACAATACGGAGATAGTGACTGTGATTATATGGTCTATGTATCTTAGTAAATATATAAAACATGTTACTAAAATATTTTAAATAGTATGCTATTTAATAGTATATCATGAAAAATGCGTTATATTAAAGTATGTAGTATAAAAAATTTAGTCATATACATGTGGAAAATGTAGGTATTTAATAAATTGCACAACCACCCCCAACTAAATTAACAATACATGATATCCGAAATTCCATCTTTGTATCGACATTCATATTAATAATAAATGTATATTATTGTTTAAATATGTTTTCAGTATATTAATAAAATAATATCATTTTTAATAAATTATATAAAATAAATTTGTTTAGCATTCATCTATCGGTAATAGTCAAAAATACTCTTTTTAAAAGCAGGAAACTAACTTATTTGATCCAACGAACGTGCTATCACTTGTTACACACACAATTAATTTAAAAAAATTAACCAATTGTTAATAATTTTTTTTAAGATCTTATATATTTATTATTATTTAATTAACTTTATTTATTATTAATTCGTAAAATTATTATTATTTTAATTATTATATTATTATGCATTATTATTATGATATATTAATGTATTATTATTTAGATTATTATTATTATTATTATTATTATTATTATATGATCTATACACGCCACCACGGATTAAAGCACTCGACTGGATCATACCAACTTATAACCCATTATATCTCGATATTTCAATTCGCTCTATTATTTATTATTATTATTATTATTTATAGATCACTAATTATTTAATTAGCATCAAATAAATTAACTTTTCTATGAATTTAATACTTGAACTAAATGTTTAAAATATATATTAATGATAGTATTACAAACACACGCAACCCGAGAACCACTAAGCCACAAGCCACGAAGGGCCAAACTCAGGCACTCGAAACCAGACGACGCAGCGAGAGAAACACAGACTAATATCTTCATAATATATAGTTATATATATATACAATATATATTAAATAGACTACGCTATATTAAACATTATCTTTAATATATACAATTACTCATACCACTATATATAGGCACTATGTATATATACTATCGATATTATATATATATAAATTTGCGAGTTATATTATATTATACAATAAATTATATATAGTTCAAAGTTATTTTATATAAATAGTTAGATTATATACATCACTTTTATATCTAGAAATTATGTGAAAATAACTAATTTACTTTAACAATTATTAATTAGGAGTAATAGCACACCTCTACATACCCCATCAGTATATTAATATATCTATATATTTATAATACTATATAATCATATTGACTATAATAAATATACTATATACCTATATGTATCAATAGTAAGCACTATATAGTATTATATATGATACTATATTAATACTCTAATATAGTATCATATACTATATGAAAATATATAAATATATAATATCAGTATATATACCCTATAATCAAGATATACTATATGATATACTATATATATATATTAATATATATATTATTAATATGATTTATATAGTATAGAATTAAATAATAAAATAAAATAGTATTATAATTATATTTAATGATATTATAATTATAAATACGATAGCATAACTTTTAAATTTTAATAATAATATTATATAACTCTTTAAAATTCCTGTAAATGATGTGTGTTATTACAAGACAGATCTGAAAAAAATAATATCCCCAAAGAAAAAGATTACTTTTCTAACAATTTATAAAGTGACAAGATCCCTTAATATATTTAGAAACATGTTCATACTATTACTACCCATTGAAGCTGAGAGGCATCTATATAATATATATATTATACTATTAATATATATTAAAGATTAATTAATTTTTTTTTATAATAATATACATATTATACATACTATATATATATATATATAATTAATAAATATAATGTAATAGAATATATATATATATATATAATATATATATTATAAATATTAATACTATATATATATATATAATTAATATCATATATATATAATATATAATATAGTTAATATTATAATATATTATATATATATATTATGATATATAATAATATAAAATATATAATATTAATTAATAGTATTAAATAATAGTAATAGTATATAAAAACATATTAATATTATATAATAATATTAATTATATAAATATATAATTATATATTATATAATACTTAAATATAAATAACATTCTTATTGTGCGGGTATTAATGACCCATTATATGCAAAATACAAATATCCAAGAGATTAATCAAATTGTAGATACCGACTTAAATCTTCCCACGTAATTCAATTATCCCACATATAATAACTCAGAACGATGAGTCAAAAAGTTGTTTTCTAAATTTTGCTATTTTATCTATTTTTAATAAAATAACGGTGCTCGTTCTTAATGACGAAATTGAGATTCTCAAAGATAATGATATTAAACCGATGACGGGTCTATGATGGGTCGATGGCGGACCTATGATGGGTCGATGATGGGCCGATGATGGGCCTACCAATCAAAACCTAACTCAATCAAATAATGGAAAGGAGGACTATTAGACGTGAAGTAAGCGGTCAAGAACTTAAAGGAATCGCGGGAAACGTTACTAATATATAAATATATATTAAATTATATTATATTAAATTTATTATATACTTATATTTAGTATATATTTAATAATTTAATTTTATTTATAATTTTTAATTTTATATAAAATTAATTTATATCAAACATACATACCTTCAATATTATACACTTCTTATGTATTTAATGGATTATTCGATGGTATCTGATATTAATCTATTAACCCGAAACTCTCTTTGTACATCGGTTACTAGGATGATTGAACAACTTCAGCCACTCTAAATAAATTTCATGCCTAAGTTTGGATAATTCAGGACGATTTCATATACTCCTTATTATTCCCTGATTACTCATTACTATAGTATTATGAATATGAGTAGATATTAATATCGGGGTTTGCAACCCTTTTTCCAACTAATCATCTACTTAATTGACTGAGTTCATGTATAATTTGCCAACTTCTATTTCTACACTCCTTAGATTCATCGCCGGTTTCGTGGTTGAAACCTTTTCTTTCCTTTAACTCCACATTATATCTAGATGTATAGGTATCTGCAACTACACATTTCTCTCCACCGAAAACTTCACTACTGGTGAGCTGTCAGATTACAAGTTGTAACCATTCTTAACCCAGAGTTGAGACTTTATGTCCCTGTCTAGATTAGCTAGTAGCCAAGTTATTTAATATTTATAGTTAGAACATCTTCTTATCTTTTTTGGCCTCAAACTCTATAGTAATCCTATGAACACATTCCATATGTAAAACTACTTACTCTTTCAGCGCAATTTCTATCAGATGTCTAATCCTTTATGTATATACATCAAGGTGTTGTAGGTAGGTTTTCACCTTTATTCAATAATCTATGTTAGTTATACAGCTATCTCTCTCATCTCTCATCT
>JABUQX010041173.1:0-20000 GCA_015478945.1 Trachelipus rathkii | reverse complement strand
AAATGAAGAACAAAAAAAGAAGAAAAAGAAAAAAGAAAATTTTATTTTTTCTCTTTTTTCTTCTTCTTTTTCTTTCTTCTTTCTTCTTCTTCTTCTTCTTCTATTTTCTTATTCTTTTTCTTCTTTTTTTCACTTCTTTTTTTCTTCCTTTTTTCTTCTTTTTTTTCTAAAGATTTATAAAATCGTGTGAGTGCAAATAAAAATAACAAAGCACTTATATATTCATTTATTTCCCTTACCCGTATGTAGAATACCTATGCTGAAGATGTCTTTGATGCAGTATGTGCCGAGTTTTAACAATGTTCAATATTAACAAATACCATTTGTAAATATGGTACGTGGCACTCGTAAAATAAAAATTTCATAAGCGATAATAGGTGAGATATAGCGCCGAAGTTTAATAAATATTCTAAGCAGTGAACTAGTGTTGGTTGGTTAATCCAGCGGTGCGGTGCCGCGTATGGTCCGGTGCGGTGTGCGGAGAGTGGTGCGTTGATGCGGTGCCGTATGGTCCGGTGTGGTGTGCGGAGAGTGGATTGCGTTGATGTGAAGGTGGCCGGTGAGAGGTAATGATGTAGCCCAGGCTATTGTAGCGCTGAGATGGGATGCGGTGAGAAATGATAACGTGTGATAAAGTACAGTGCTGTCAAAAAAAAAAAAAAAAATATATATATATATAAATATATAACAAACATATAAATCATGTATAAACAAATATATAATAATATTATTATCTCAACAACAAACTATGAAATATATGTGTGCATAACATGATCTGGTAAACGTTCGTTTACCCGATGCAAAACTAAGGAGAGAGGGAGGGGCACCTAGGTGCTATATTTCCCCTATATAAGTAGGGGAATAAAAGCTCTCAAACTCCTTGAATTACAAGTGGAAAAATACTGGAGGCATACGAATGCCTAACAATGCCAACTTTTTAGGGTTAAAGATTCAAACTTGTAACGGATTGGGGAGCGCTTGTGGAAGCCGCCTTGAGAGGCCCCAGCCGAAGGGATTATTATTTTAGACGCCGGACGAATCGGTTGTGTCAGATAGCATAGGGCCAAAGAAAAGCCGGCAGTTTGCCGTGTCATTATTATTATATCAAATTAACTTTGTCTATTCCATAATTAAGTACTTTCTGCCCATTGTGATTACAACATTTATTATATCATCTGTCATATTATTATTTCACGTGCACAATTAATAAACTTAAAAAGCAGAAAAAACCTTTTCAATCCATCATCCAATTACTAATTACTTATTTAATTGGTCTGAGTAATAACCTCAGATCATAATCTGGCGACAGCCCATAGTGACCTTACATCATTATTATTAATTATTATAATTAAAAATCCCCTTCTGAACAGTGAAAAACGGTGTGAAAAAAAAAAGTATTTGAATAAACTGTGAAATTTGTGATAGTGCTATCAAAAATTAACTGTGTTCGTGCATTTAAATAATAACTGTGGAAAGTGATATATGATAATAAATAAGATAGTGCTGACACGAAGGAAATAAAGCGGTATTAAAAAAAGAAGAAAAAGAAAGAAGAAAGAAGAAGTGCAGGAACACAGCTTAACGAACTTTTGCCCATAGCAACAAACGCTGTGAGAGTCCTTTTAGCCTAGACGCTTTTTTTGAAAAAAGAAATAGAAGAAAAACGCTCAGTCTTTCTTTGTTTCACGAAAACCCTCCATAGGGGCTAATAAGAAAACGCGCCAAGTCTCAAGAGGTGGGGGAGAGGAAAGCCTACCTCCCCCAAAGGACAACGAGCGAAGAAATCTCCCTCACCCCCAAAATCAGCCTCACCATCTTTAGTGGAAGAATCATCTACGAGTTCAGAAAGTGAACGTGAATGTACGCCTCAAAGAAACAGACCTAAGTCGCCCGTACATATAAGAAGACGTTCATTCGGAAAGGGGCGAAGAAACAAAAGCTCTCTTTCCTCCCACCAACTTCCCGCCTTCGATGGCTATGATATCGTTAGTTGGTTGTCTGCGACCAACGCGGTATTTAAACTTAACGGAATTAATGAGGGTTCTGAGAAAGTCCGACTTTTAGCCTCCATACTCCCCAACAGTCTTGTGTCTACATTACAGTTCCCATTAAGAGACAATGCGTATGAAGAACTAATGGGTCGCATAGAGGAAACATACTTACCGGCACTGAGACAGCGGGTGAGGGATGTCTTCAAAAAGGGGATGGAAAAGACAGAATTGCCAAGTCATTATCTCAACCGTGTGAAAGAGGTGTTGGGACGGAAGAACTTTGAATTACTCGTAGAAAACAATCCGAAATTCGCACAAGAGCTCTTTTTAAATGAGATGCCGCCTCAGGTCCAGATGAGTCTGTATTCCTTAGCTCAAGATAATGACATCAATAAACTTGTGGTGGTGGCCGACGATCTTTTCAAGAACTTTGTACATAAAAATTTCCAACCGATGCCCCAATATGGGAGAGATCCCCCATACTGGGGAAATGTGAATCAGCTTTCAGAAGAAACAAATTCGAACCATTATAACCGCTCACGAAGAAACTCCACTGACCGCGACACAAGAAAGGAGGAGGCGGAGACTCAGCAGAAGATCCTGACTCAATTACAAAACATATTGGATACAGCCAAGAGCGTGGCTGAGACGCTAAGCCAGCTAGCGCAGAGACAGCCACCTCCTACTGGCTGGCAGCCATCTGCAGACAGCTGGCAACAACATTCAAGGAGGGGTAGGAGCCAGC
This sequence comes from Trachelipus rathkii, assembly GCA_015478945.1. NCBI lineage: Eukaryota > Metazoa > Arthropoda > Malacostraca > Isopoda > Trachelipodidae > Trachelipus > Trachelipus rathkii. The sequence continues at coordinate 17,264 of JABUQX010041173.1, read as the reverse complement.
CGAGACGTAGATATGAGAACTATGCTTCACAACAGAATAATGATGCTTATAATAATGTCTGTTTCTATCATAAGAAGCATTGGCTCAAAGCTTACAAATGTGAGTCTGAAGAATGCCCGCTTTATACTCTGGTATACCCTCACGAGGGGGGGCTGTGCTGCTGCCAACCCCCATCATACAACCACCACTCAGGGAAACTGAAATCTGGGTCATCATCTCATCTAGATGGCCGCGACAAGAAAGTAGATCGAGGTAAAACAGTATCATTTAATAATTATGAAAGTTTTCAAATTTAATGCTGAAACAAGCTATGGCAATACTTAAAACTATATATAATATAATATTAATAATAATAATATGATAATATAACATATAATAATAATAATAAATTAATAATAATAATAATATAAAAAAATGAATGATGGAACTGTATTTATTGAATATATGAAGAATGAATGTTAATAATAATGGTTCCATGTAAATAAATAACAAAAATATTTCGTTGTAATTACCTGTAGAGTTGAAAAAAACCGAGAATCGAGTTGCGATAAGCGAAAAACTGATATTGAAAAATGTAATTAATAAAAAAGAATCAAAATTGGCATTGCCAGTATTAAACTATATAAAAATATTGAGAGAGATTAGAGGATTAAGTATTATGTAATTCATGATTCTAAATGATGTCGGTTGATACTTTCTTTTAAATTATGTTGAGTATTGGATATGAGAATGATCGGAAGGTATTATCAGCGACGGCAGTATCGCGAAGCTTTAGGAGAGACGGTTGGTACATGTTTAAATTCTAATTTGTGCAGAGAACCAATTATCTCAGCCGTCCAAGAAAAAACAAATAGCACTCCTCTCTCTAAAGGTGATGTATCTGGCTCTAAGTTATATAAATTATTGAATAAAATTGATAATAAATTTTACATAGTCGATAGCGGCTCCGAAATCGATCTGATTAGGGCTAGCCCCATTCATAGGTCGAAACGACCAATGGGCCACATTTTAGCCGCCAACGGCACCAAAAAATTTTATGCTTATATTGTATAGATTTATGAGCATTGGTTTGATATTAAATATTAAACCAAATTGTATATAGCAGATGTTAACTAACATTTAGTACACTTTTTAGTGAAGCATTTTGGGGTGTGTTTATTTCAAGATACTTATGTGTTTTAGATTAGCATCCCGAATACAATATACGCGTATATATTAGGACCGATCTATTCATTTTCCTCTTAAAATTAAAGAGTGCGAAGTCTCCATGATCTTTTCGCATGAAGATCCCTAAAAACTCTCACCTCCTTTGCCTTTAGCCCATGTTTCCTCTTAATGATATGATGTCTAAGTATAAACATGATTTTTTACTCCGTATTTTAGATGAGGATGCTTCATTAAAATAAACAACGAAAAAATGGCAAGGATGAAATATTTTAATTATGGGGAGACAGAAATGGGGGATATGAGAGAGGATGGTGAACTGAGAGATCAGAATTGGAGGGAGGTGAAAAAAAGTGGGAGATTACCGAAACGATATTAGGGAGTTGGCTGTGCTTTCCATACAAGCCAACCATACAAAGGTCGCTATTAAGGTTACCTGGCCGTAGGATTCCACACAAACTGTATGAGCAACAAAAAGGAGTTGAAGCAATAAGTTCGCTGCAGGTGTTGTTTCGAAGAAACAAATGCCCGGATGTCACACCGTTTTAGTGTTTTAGCGATAAAGGAGGGGAAGAGTTAGACTATGACAGATTTTAGGAGCGTACAAAAAGAACAGAGGGGATATATCGGGTATACCAAATATTACGATGGCAATCTTCGCACTAAAGGGCCCGGTACGTCCGCAGGTAGATTTGACGAGCGGCTTTTACAACCTTCCGTTGCATCCTGATTGCCAGAAGTACTTTGCAATAACCAGCAATCTCGGGACCTTTATATATACTTCTTTACCGATGGGATTCATAAACTCACCGGCAGCATTTCAAAGAATGGTGAATATATTATTGTCTGACTTAAAAAACTGTCACGTATATATTGACGACATTTTACTCTTTACAGAAACCGCTGAAGAGCACGAAAGACTTGTGGAGACTGTTTTAAAAAGATTAAATTATTTATCTATCTGTGTGAATGAAAAAAAGAGTAGATTTGGAGTATCTGAAGTAGAATATTTAGGTTTCATAATAAACGCTGAAGGTGTTAGGGCGAATCCAGAGAAAGTTGCAGAGATAGTAACTTATAAGAAACCGCAAAATATTAGAGAAATGAGAGGATTAATAGGAAAACTTTCGTTTTACAGAATAATGCTCCCGTGCCTAGCAGATTTAATGGGTCCATTAACTGACTATTTAAAGGGTAAAGCGTACTCCAGAAAGAAAATAGTTTGGAATGAAAAGTCGGAGAAGGCTTTTAGCGCTGTTCAAAACGCTATAAAAAACTCCTGCCTGTTAGCCTACCCCGGTACTTCAACGCCCATAAAAATATTCATTCATGCCTCGTCAAATGCTTTATCAGGCGTTATTCTGGGGGATGATCAAGACAGCCGCCCTTATGCATTCTATTCATCAACCCAGTCGGCTATTGAAAAAAGATATGATGATATAAGTAAACAATTATTAATACTAAACAAAATGTTTAACAAATTCGGGTACCTACTAAGTGGTAGGAAAATAACGATATATACTCAATTGAAAGAATTAATCACCTTATATAACAAAACAAATGATGTATTAAATCAAAACGCAAAACAAGTCCGTCAACTTAATTTACTAAGCTCTTATAATGTAATTTTCAAATTAATTAGTATAAAATCCAATCCGTTAAACGAATATATCATTAAAAATAATCCAAATTTCCAAATAGCGGACGAACAAACAAACAAAAAAGAGAGTGGAAAACCCCTCGTAAATATTTCATTCACAAGCCCTTTAAATCCTACAAATATTATTATAGGGGATGGCCATAAAAATAGTTGTCGTGAAGTAGTAGAAGTTGTCGTGAAGTAGTAGAAAATAGTACGCATGCCGATCGGCCATTTAACCAACCGCAGATGTTACCCGAGACACGTGTCGCTTTAGAAAGGAATTTACTATCCAGGTATGAAAGAGAAAAGGAAAAGGATGATAAAAGAGAGAATAGAGAAATATTAGAAGAATTAACCGTGAATTTGATATCTGACTGCAATAAACGAAATAAGTTAGTTATAGATAGATTCCTAAAGAGTATTGACTACAAAAGTATAAGCGAAAAGCAAAAAGAAGATACATTATAAGTCATTAAATTCAAGAACGAGAAAAAAGTGGTTGAAATGATGAACAGCATTATTGGGTTAAAAGAAAGTCTAATAGTTATGTGGGACGTGTACTGGGTATTCTTACGTCGTCATTTTGCCCGGACCGCATACCGGAGTGGTAGGACGTTGCACTTGCAGGCACTTAGGGGTTAAAAGGAACGGAAACTTGCAGTAAATCGGTTTGTATTTAGAGAAATTTCACTCGCGTATTAAGGTTGAAGAGCTCGAAGCTTGTAAACTGAATGCCAAAATAAACAAAGCGCTTCGCACATTGTTCCTAATATGGCAGTTTCAACGCGGTGACTATAAGTTTGGAAATGTTGAAATGACATATAAAATGAGCCCGCCGGTTATAATACTTGTTTACGGCCAACGATAGTATAGTGTATATCTTTTTGCTTTCCTTTAAGGGAGATGAATGCTGAAAGATGTCTTAAATATTTTGTATGAGATTCTACTTTCACTGGAGGTGGCCTGACAAATCCTCAGTGACAATGGAGGAGCCTTTAAAGCCCACCTGTTTGAAGAGGTCTGTAAGATGATTGGTGCAGAACATATCTGTACCACAGTGGGAAGTCCGCAGTCGAACGGAAATTTAGAAAACCGCCATCGAGTTTTATTAAGCAGCCTTCGTTGCATGTTAAGCGAAAATGAGTTCAAACATCACGATTGGGTATCAGTCTTACCGTTTGCGCTTTTTGCAATAAGAACGGCTCCACTAAATGAAAATGGTATCACAGCGTCTCAGGTGCTCTTTGGCCAAAACGTGAATATACCGGGAAGATTAGTAGACACAGAGACCTGGAGAAGCTATGTGTTATGATAAATATTTAAACAAGTTAGCAGGGTTGTTTGCTCAGCCGTTGGCACCGAGAGCCACTTTGAAGAACCGATCCGTGTTCGTTCCCAAAAATTTGAAGGAAGCCAAGCTAGTCCTTGTAAGAAACAAGCAATATAATTTAGGCAAGCTCGAACAAAAGTACCAGGGGCCCTATAAGGTGTTACGTTTCACTAATAATACAGTTTATATCTTAAAAAATGGTCAGCCGGTAGCAGAGAATTTAAGAAACATAAAGATCTATTACCATTTAGCGGAGGCCGATCAGAGTAGAAAATAGCTGAGAAATAAAAATAATAAAATTGTGAGAGAAAGAAATCATAGGTAGACAACCTCTTACTAATCTTTTCTTTTACAGGTAATTCGGTCAAAGGTTATGTAATTAGAAATTTTGCAAGTGCAAAGATTGTGTACACAAATTATTGAATAATAATATTTAGTAGTTGTAATTTACCCTCCTCAAGTAGTTTTCCACCTATCTTCCTTCCTCTATCCTTGAGATTGTTTGTAATAGAATTAAGGAAGGCATTCTTTGTGGCTAACTATCAAACATATTGAAATTATCTCAAATGGAAGCTCTCTTCCATTTGCTGTTCCAATTTGTTTGAGCTATACTCCAGGGACACCACTTGATCTGGTAAACGTTCGTTTACCAGATGCCAAACTAAGGAGAGAGGGAGGGGCACCTAGGTGCTATACTTCCCCTATATAAGTATGGGAATAAAAAGCTCTCAAACTCCTTGAATTACCAGTGGAAAAATACTGAAGCATACAAATGCCTAACAATGCCTACATTTTAGGGTTAAAAGATTCAAAATTGTAACGGCTTGGGGAGTGCTTGTGGAAGCCGCTTTGAGAAGCCCCAGCCGAAGGGATTATTATTTTAGACGCCGGACGAATCGGTTGTGTCAGGTAGCATAGGGCCAAAGAAAAGCCGGCAAGTTTGCCGTGTCATTATTATTATATCAAATTAACTTTGTCTATTCCATAATTAAGTACTTTCTGACCATTGTGATTACAAAATTGATTATATCATCTGTCATATTATTATTTCACGTGCATATTTAATAAACTTAGATCACAGAATAACCATTTTTAATAAATCATCCATTCAGTAATTACTTATTTAATTGGTTTGGTAATACCTGATGATGATGATATATTATATATATATATATATATATAGATATTATATAATATTTATATTATATATATATATATAATATATATGATATATATATATATATTATATTATTATATTATAAAAGTATAAAACATGTTTGAAACACTGTCACTGAGGAGTGAGTCACAAACAGAGATAAAATAAAATTCTCAATTTGTAATATTTCTTTATAATATATTTATACCAGTTCTTTGGGAAATAACATAATTAATATATTTCGAAGATAAAAAGTGGTTCGAAAACTTGAAAACATTAAAAAAAACATTTTTTACGATTTCATGTGACGTCACAAACACTGAAGAATAAAAAGTCAAGAATGATAAGACCGAAAAAGAGCAACTCTTAGGATGGAAGAAAAATTCCAATGTCGCTAGAAAATTGTCTTCGGTTTGGAAGATTGACAAATAAATGGGAAAGTGAAAGAATTTTCTCTTCTGAAAGGAATGTACTTGCAAACTCAAAACGCCTGATTTTGGGGTGTTAATACGTTTTAGTTATAAGCCACATATCTTTATTATTATTAATCCTATGTAAACCTTAATTTTATTTTTAGTATTTTTTTATTGTTTCAAAAAAAACCTCGAAAAACTTAATGATATATATATATATATTATATATTATATATATATTTATATATCATATATATATATATATATAATGATATATATATATACTATATATTATATATAATATTTATATATATATATATAAATATAATATATAATGTAATTATAATATATATATATATATATATATATTATATTATATATATAGTATATATATATATATATAATATATTATATATATATATATAATATATATATAATATATATATTATTTATAGTAATATATATTATATATAATAATATATATAAGTAAAATTTATATTATATATATATATATATATTATATTATATAATATATATATATATATATATTTTATTTATATATATATATATATATATATATATATATTTATTCGTCGATGTCTCTAATAAAAACAGTATTTAGCATTTAATTACTCCTTATGGTATGAGTAGTCAGTTGTACTTGTTTATATTATTGATATGATATTAATTATGTTTTCAGTTTTATATTTTTTATTATATATATTATGTATTTATATTAGGTTATAGGGTTATGTAGGTAGATATATATGTAGTATAATATCTATATATATATAATATATATCGGAAATTAATGTGTGAATACAATATATATAAACACACTTCTCAGAACAAAATTCAACGAAATCGTACTCTCAGAATCGATCCAGAACGTTCTTTATAAAAGGGAATAATGTCACGTAGCAATACCTCAGTTTGCCGTCCAAACAAAAGTAAATTTACACGTTTCAATCTGTATGCATACTTCCGCCCACCTCGGCACTCGCCTCTTCCTTTCCGAAAGAGAATTTTTCTGACGCTATACAAGCAACCAGTTGTGGAAGTTGACGAGTGAAATAAAAGTGATTGTTGATGGGTAGTACGCATATTCGTTTTACTATAGTATATAGAGTTTATTATTATTATATCTTTTTTATTTTTATATATATAGTTTATATTATGCTATATAGGTAGTTAGTATATATATATATATATATTAGTAGTTGATATAACTATATACTATACCCCTTCTACTGCTTTGAATGAAAGATCTCTGCTTTAGTCAGAAATGAGAATAAGCTAGTATTCTTTCACGTGATTTTCAATAGTGTATATATAATACCTATGTATAAGTAATATATATTACGGAGTATTTGGTGAAGGTATATATATGGTCAAATATTTACTATATTACACGCTTGCTTTCTGTATATATATATAGTTATTATCTTGAGTACTATTACGTATACAAGATATAATAGTTACGTGTTTAGTTACGTGATAGTAATACTCTAGACTGTATGATATTGTATTATAATATATATATTTATATATATGATATATATTATATATATATAGCCGAATATTTGTTTCAACAGTTATTTTTTACTCACTTTATGTGATGAGATATTTGGTTTGGAGACCAAATCGAAGAGCGAGCCCTCTGCATTTAACCTTTGGGACAAGCTTGATGTAGGTAAAAAGCTTTGTTTTGTATTTATTAATAAAGTAAATATTATGGTTGTTCATGCTAATAAAAATACTTAATTAGCTGAGAAAATTACCTAATAGAATATTTTAAATGTAGATGAGTGTAATCTAAAGCTGTAAACAAAGTGACCTAAATTGTGGTATCAACAATGCAACAAATGTTTGCAATGTATACATTTAATACCTAAATTAGAGTACCTATTTGTACCTATTAATTTAATATTCTTAAGTAATCAAAGCTTTTATACAGCTGTAAATTGTTAATTTATTGTAATATATCCTAATCTTCCTTCTATAGGTTTTTTTGTTACTGTGATACTATTTGAGTCTCTGCGACAACGCATAATAAAATTGGATTTAGCAACGAGTATTAATCCCCCTCATTGATAGTTCAAATTAATCCAGAGGAGAAATTTGACAACTTAGCGGCCCATTGCAAGGATCGACGGATCTTCTCACGAGTCAGAAATTGCAGGAACAATATCTTATTCAAATAAGTAAAACCCACTCGGCGTGCCCCGAAAACCTCTCGGGTGTGGCTAGGATTCACAGTTGAAAACTCAAAATGAAGGACCTAATTGTTAATCAAATGACCTCTTAAGATCTTCATCGATAAATGTATATAATAAGATATTAATTATATATAATATATATAATTATAATATTATTATATATATAATATAATATATATATATATTATTATATATATATATATAATATTATATATATTATATATATATATATATATAATATTATTATTATATAATATAATTATATAATATATATATATAATATATATAATATATATATATTAAATATTATATATATATTATATAATATATAGATATGTTCATGAACAAATTATTTTTAACTAAAATTATGTCCCGGGACGTTTAAAAAATACTGGCAGTTATAAAAATAAGAAAAATAATAATAATTTACTTATTATTATTATTATTATTATTATTATTATTATTAGTATTATTTTAATATTATTATTATTTTTATTATCATGGTTTACCCTACATTGGATGCTGGAGGGTAGTGTTAAGGTGCTAATTTACATAATAAATTATGCTGATGTCTAAGTAATTAAGAGAAAAAAGTTTGATGGTGGTGTGATAGTGATATTCAAGCTTCATATTTGAACATTTGAAGCAAGCCAAACGCACGCGCACGCTAGCACTCAAGCGCTAGCACAACAGCGTCATTGTGACCCAAACACACTCACTGCTCACTGTCCTTAACTTCATTCTTTCTCCGCTAGACTCACATAGCAAAATGGCGTCTTTTAGAGCCATCAAAAAAATTTAAAACTTTTTTTTTTTATAGCTAATTCCTAAGCTTCCTCCAAGGATTGATTTCACTTTATTAACAATGATATCGCTAAGGTACCATACTAGTTTCGTAGCGGTACGACAACATCGTATATATGGCGGTTATACTGGTATGCTTATAGATATCATACATAAATGGTATAGATCTCTATAAATAGTATTATTATATATATTATATAATATATATATATATATATATATATATATAATATAGTATATAATTATATATATTATATAAATATAAAAACGACCGGGGGAATGGTTTTAAAAAACCCCCCCCGTTGTTTCAATTTTTTTTTTACCGCTTATACTATATATATTTTTGGGAACCAGCATGACCAGGCGACTCTCAAGGTCCTGGCGAGCCAAGACCATTTTGGGGATAGTATATATAACTCAGGCGAGTTGATTTCAGATAGTGTTTTTTAATGAATTCGACTCATTCATCCCCTGATGAGATATAGAGTAAATTCATCGAGGAGAAGTCATAAGTAGTAGCAAATAACTACGGTCGGTAAGGAAAAAACTTCGGCAATTTTTTCGCAAACTTGCAAGAAATCCTACATTTTATGCAATTTAATGATGGATTTACACTTTGATAGTTTTGGTATAAATATTATATTATCTATATTATGTAATTATATATTTAGTTATATATAATATATATATATATATATTAATATATTATATATATATATATATTAATATATATATATATATTAATATAAAATATTTATATTATATTATATATATATATATATAAATATATATATATATTTATATTATATATATATTATATATATATTATATTATATATATTAGTAATATATATATTATATATACTATATATACTATCATATATATATTAAGGTGTTCCGGTAAAACCTAATAGTGCTAATATCGGTATATAGCGACCGCGTTGCATGTTTTAAGTGACCGCGTTAAAGATATTTCGTTCCACTTTAGTGATTAATTTTAAGTAGTAAGGATGGCAGATGGACTAAATCTAGACCAAAGGGAGAATGGAAATGCAAATGAGGAGTCAGAGAGAAATAATGAAAATCTTGAGTTGAATGAAGGAGATAACGCCCAAGGACAAGGACATGAAGGTCCAGAGGGGGGTAGCGATGTGCTCGTTGCCCAGGGAGGCTCACCTCCCCAAGGGACCCCTCCAGCACTAGTTCCAGATCCGAATGTTGGCCAAAATCCTGATCACACTCTTCTGAGGCAATCCCCCCACGGTATTAGAGAAGGAGAACCTCCGAGGAGAGAGGACCATCCCCCCTATTATTTGAAAACCGCCACAGTGGACAGCACACTGGATTCGCAATTGATGCCTATTACCGCACAGGGTGCCATAAAGAAAAAGAGCCGAATAAACTGGGGTGCTACAGACCCTCAGACACCGAAACCCCATGGAAATAAATGGATGGAAATAAATGGGAAGGTAAAGAAATAACCGTAGGTGCTCTACAAGGGCTAGAAGACCCATTATTGAATCCCGAACAGGTCAGGAGACCAGTTCTTCCACCTGCAGGGTACAACCAGGCTGCACAGCCACCGCACCAACCCCTAGGAGGGACAACAGGGCACAACATGGCTGCTCAGCCACCGAGCCAACCTCTAGGAGGGACACCAGGGAACAACACGTATTATGGTGGCCACCCACTGGGTGCCCCCCTCCATCTTTTCAGCACAGTGGTTTTCAGTACAGTGGTATTCCACCAGGGTATACCCCTATGCCTAACCAGTCGTATTCTTATCCCGGAATGTGGAATGGATATCCTTATATGCCTCAAACACCAGGAGTCCCAGTCTACCAAGCAAATCTATTTACACCTGCTCTGCCTGAGGTGCCAGAAGCCCTAAAACTTTATGGTAAAAGTTTAAAGACCAGACTCTGGCACGGCATCCAGTATGATGAGTACGTTGTTTCATTAAATGAAAAGCTCAGTGCTTTAGGCACATTAACAGAAGAACAAAAGATTACTTTTGCCAGATCAGCCATTACATCGAATTTGGATAGTGAAGCTAGGCATTATTTGCTCCATGATCCGGTTTCTCTCGTGTTTTTAAAAAATTAGAAGATTCTTTTTGGCTCAGTTAAATTTCCTACCTACAACCAGAGATAGCAGGAAAAGTTTTCGAAATCTGGGTGGATGCGAACCATCATCTTATGCCTATAGAATATAAAAGAGGTGAAAGAAACACGGACATTTTTACAGAATATTCAAGTTAGATAAAGAGTAAGCTTAAAGTATCAGCAATCAGAGATAGGACTGTATGACTCTGTACTCAAGATATTCTAAATATAAAGGTACAAGATCATTGGTAAAATCATGCAGAACCTCTCAGAGCGAGATGGAAAAAAAGATTAAAATAAAAAAATATTGCAATTTTTCATTTTAAACAGAAATAAGTTTAACTGAACTGTTAGACAAATTGTATCAAATTTCGAAAGGTGCTTTATGAAAATAGATAACAAAGACAACCGAACTCGCACCACAAAAGTGTCATAGGCCCGATCACGACACGGAAGAGTTAGGCAGAGTCAGCAGTACTTACATACAACATCTTTAGACAAGAGAAGATTAAAGCATGTCTGCTATACACTCAATCAAGAATGGAGCATAAGAGAACGAGAAGAGATAAGATCAAAGACTAACAATGTTTTCCGGAGGAAACAGGAGTGACTGCAAGAACAGAGCAATACTCCACGTAAGAAGCCACAAAGGCGAAATGTAATCTAGAGGAGTGAGGAGAGAAGATGTGAGAGACCTAACACCACGTTTGTTTGTCCATGTGTAGGTTATCGCCCATGCGTCGAAAACCTGATGTCGCTGGGATTGCCATAGTGCCGGGCATGTGCCAAGCTTATCATAAAAGGGCTGCGCAACCAGGTTGCAGAGATGCCCTTCATGGCGAAACCCCTCTTCCGAGAAACCAACGTGTCCTTCCACGTACAACAGCCAAGTGATATGACAGGGCGTGAAAGCCCCAGCCAACCTACGTTCACTACAACAGCGAGGCCAGGACCTTCACGAGGAAAGAGGATACAAGCCCTCCGGTGAGAAAAAGCACTAGAAGTTATGTGGAGTAAGGCCCACGAGAGACTCTGAGTTTAAGTGAAAGAACGAAGAAGAGAGATAAGCCCCCTAGACTAGACGAGCCCTTTCCTCTCCTCTCTCTCGAGGAAAGAACAGACAGAGAAAATTTTCGGATGGGGGCAAAGGCTAGAAACGAGTAGAAGAAAAATAAAAGATATGATAAGTGGGTATTAAATGAAAGAGAAAGATAAAAAAGTTGCCCAAACATTTTTTCAGGAAAGTGTTGAAAAATCCTAAAAATGGAAAGGTTATATCTTTTCCTAATGTCCATTACTTACCTCCCTCAATAGCAGTACAGGATGCTAAGAGCGTCAGTGTTTATTAGCTTTGTACGGCAAGAGCAGCATATCCCTCGAACACCAAGCGTTTAAAGAGTAGAGAAAGAAGGCTAACTTCAAGAACCGCCTCCGAAACCGACTGGGTGCTAAGGTGGTCGATAACAACCAACTAAGTTAAGAGGAGGGTCGCAACAGCTTGTAGCCTCCGCTATGCACAAACCAATAATTACCTCACCCACTTTCCAAACTCTGATGAGCAATATGGTCACCAGGGAAGACCCAGTTGTTCCATGTGTTGGGGAGACAAGCATTTTATCTTAATTTACCACATCACGTTTGAGTATATTTTTCTTCAAAATCTATCACGAGAAAAAGAGATAGACATACCAGTCTTTGCCAAATATGGTATTTATTTAGTCCGAGAACACACAGATGAGAGCCTTAGAGAAATAAAGGACTCCCCTCTGCCCAGAAAGAATCCACCCAAGCCATCAGTGGCCAAGGGGGAAAAAAGTAGTAGGTATTCTAAATATTTTAGGGATTCCGATCGAACTTTAAAACATTTAAACCAAACTGAACAATCAGTTGCGAACCAATCTTTTCCACAGGAAAGGCGGACAACCCTGTCAGTCGACCCAGCACATGTTGCGCACCGGATCCCCTCCATTGCACAAGAAGACAAGCCTGTTCAGTCAATTTCCCCACCGCGTGACACGTATTTCCCACAGTAATGAAGAGGAGCACTGTTTGTCAGCTAAACGCCCCCACAGCAGGCCTCCGCGCCCCCTACGCGCGAAGATAAATAAGCTTCTGCAGTCTATCTGAGTTACACTCCGAGCCCAGACATGAACAATCGAGAGACAGAACAAGAAGCAAGAAAAGCAAAAATAAACTAAACTAGCCTCCCAAATCCTCATCAAAACAAGTTCCTAAGAAGAGGAAGGAAAAAGACAAAGAGCCACAAATAAGAATAATTACTTAAAAGAAGATATCGACTCAAAGAAGAATATAAATAACATTCATACAACACAACATGAAATTAAAAGATCAATGAAATATATGATATAGAATATTAGAAGGATAAGAATATGAAAATACTTAGACTGCAACAACTCATAATGGCGACATAAGTTAACATAAGACTAAGAAGTAGATATATATAGACATTGAGAGAAGAAAGAGAATAATAACAAGATATAACTAAGAGAGAACAATATTGCAATCACAGTCGTACCTAGGACAAGATATAGTAGAGCTAACGTATATAATAAATTAGACAAGTCGAGCCAAAGCTATTAGAAATATATAAATAAGAATATAATACAACATTAGATCGAGCCAATAGCTAAAGGAGAAAGCCCAGACGAAATGTGGACAAATCGAAGTTAGTAGTGTGCAGGCCAAATGTAGCCACATGCTACCAAAGGTCGTATCAAAGACAGAACTTAAGAAACGTGATACAGAAGAAGATCACATCGAAGAAAAGATGTCAAAGGAAGACGCTGAGAACAGCATCCTTGAAAAGCCAGAGTACTTAGAAGACTTGCTTAATCTTTTTGATGGAGTATTTCATGATGTACTAGCACTGATGATGATGCTTTGTCCCAGTCTGCCCGCTTCAGATTTAACAATTGGAAAACTAACTCCATACTGGACTGCTCCTAAAGTAATCTTCTGTAAACAGTACGGTTGACCCCATAAACGTACCATTAAGGCAACATCGACGATTACACGGATGCAGCGTTGGAAAAGGGATATATCAAGGCCTGTTACAGCCCACATTCTTCCCCACTACTGGTAGTGGCAAAAAAGAACAGTTTAAAGCCAAGGGTGTGCCTTGATTACCGCTACCTCAACTCCTACAGTGTCCAGGACGTCTATCCTCTCCCATCGATAGAGGAGATCTTTACGTCGCTCGGGGGAAACACGATTTTTACATCGATAGACCTCCTCGACGCGTACCATGCATTAGAAATAGAGGAAGAAACCCAAAAGCTAATGGCGTTTAGGACTAGGAAAGGTTTATTCTGCCCTACCCGCTTAACATTTGGCCATCGCAATGCCCCATCCTCTTATGAAAGGAGCACAACAAATAAACCTAGAAAAAAAGAAAAAATAAAAAAAGAAAATAATAAAGATACAAAATAAAAATAACAAATATATAGGAGAAGTTGCACAGGTCTATCCTTGAGAGTACTAGTCTTGAAAGAACCGAAATCTGCGACACTCGAAAATTTGAGGAAAGTTCTAACTGCTTTCCGAGAAAACAACTTGAGAGTAAAACTGTCCAAGTGCAGCTTCTTACAGTCATCAGTTTTGTATCTAGGATTCAAGATAGGTAAAGATGGGATTAGCCCTGATCCTGTGAAAGTCGAAACAATGAAAAGTTTCATCCCTCCGACGAATGTCAAGGAGACACAGTCCATACTTGGTTTCTTCTCGTATTTTCGCTCTTTAATAGACAATTTCGCAGTCGTTGCACAACCACTGTATGATCTAGTAAAAAAGAATGTCCCTTTGTATGGACAAAAAAGCAACAAGAGGCATTTGACACTTTAAAAGATAAGTTGGTCGTACAACCACAGCTCACATTCCCGGATTATAGCAAGGAATTCTTCGTGAATACAGACGCGAGTGACTACGGGATTGGAGGGGTGTTGTACCAGCTTACTGACGAAGGGAAAGAGAAACCCCTTTCCTTCGTCTCCCGGGTACTCAGAGCAAGTGAGAAGAATTATGATACGATAGAAAAGGAATGCCTGGCCGTAGTGTTTTGCTTGCAAAAGTTCAAAAACACGGTCTTCGGCTATAAGGTCACCATTATCACTGATAATCAGCCCCTTTGTTTCATCTTCCGAAATAAACAGCAGACTGGACGGTTAGCAAGATGGAATTTGTTCGTAAACAGTTTCTCTCCCACTATAGTCTATAAAAAGGGTAAAACAAATATCCCGCCGGATTATTTGAGTAGACACCCAGCACCTAACGTTTTTGTAATGCAAGCCGTGTTGGAAAACAGAGGTGATTTACCTCGAACAGACTTTGCACTGAATAGAGTAAACCTTCATAAAGAACAAGAAAAAGATCAGAATAGGAAAAATTGGTTAAAGATAGGTTAAGGAGAAAACCAAAAGACCCTATCCCCACATGCTTATAGACTGCGTGTTCTTATATACGCACACAAGCGATCCTTAGTGGGCATCAGTCCCCGACAGTACTGATTAGCACGGTGATAAGACAATTGCCGATGCCTCGCTGGAGCAGCGGACATGGCAGGGGTATAAGGACAGAAAAAAGAAGTGAAGGAAAAAATACGCTTTTCCCAGTTAGCAAAAATTGTGTGAAAGTAATATTGCAAGCCATGGGATATCATGCGCTAGGTTTAAAAGGTTCACAAACCTTCAATAGCAGAGCATAAAAGCAGATGGCTTTGCCCTTACCACACCTTTTCCGCTTCCACTGTTGATAGCTACGGAAAACTCCGCCACTTGTACGAGTCTGGAGCCAAATTCTATACTAGTTTTCGCGTGATGTTTTGACGCGCTGAGTCGAAACTAGTGCCTTGTTAACTAGGACAGTAAGGAATTTGCGCCGAGCTAAAGAAGTCATATTGAACACATGCTGCCTGCCCCAACTTTCTGTGTCTGGACAATGGCCCAGAGTCGACCAAGCCAGGTGTTTAATGACTTTGTGCAAGGCTGGAGGATAAAAAAGTAGAAATCATGCCTTACAAAGACATGTGTACATGTAGAGAGGTCCTTAGGTACGAAAGAATCTTTCCTCGACCACGGAATGTCAAATGACAAACCACGAAGGATTGGATAAATATCTGAGTTTCGCGCCAAATCGCGATAAATATCGCTTACAATTCGATCTATCGTTCAATCCCCCCACTCCTTTTGCACTCTCACGTAAAAAGGGTCCTTACGAAAAATGGAAGTTTATGCTTCTCCGCTTTTGTAAAGAAACCAGAGAAAATGAGGTCATTTCAGATCTCACTCTCGACCGGAAAGATCTGATAATTATAAGAGATTTGGCGAGTCAAAAGTGGAGAAACGAAACGACTTAAAACATTGGAGCAACACAACATAAGTGAGCAAAGCAGAGAGAATCAAAGTCGGGAACTACGTTTCATCCGAGCAATCAAGAAGCCTTATCATAGTTCAAAACTATGTCCCAAGTTTGAAGGGCCATATATTATCCGATGTTTGAGAGGACCAAACAAATTGATGGTAATTTGCAGAAGTTCAGGTAAGACTTTTCCGGTCCATGTGGACAATGCTAAGGTAGTTGCCGCTGAGAAGTTTGCAGATACACGGTTCGACTTTACGAACGATGAAGTTTGGAATCCTCACGAAGTTAAAAGGATGTAAACTCCAAGGAAAATGACGAAGAGAAGAAAGATGAAGATGCGCCCAAAAGCGAATCAGGAATCGGTTCAGAATCAGAGGATGAAGTGGAAGATTATTCTCCTCCACCCGAACAATCGTCTTCCCGTTATTATTTCCCAACTTCTCCACCACATCCAACCCAGTATGAACACAACCCTCTTCCAGATCCCCCACAGCCGTCAACTCAGTTCGAATACATTTCGCCGACAGCTCCTCCACCACAGTCAACACAGACTAGAAACTATTGGGAAAGCTATCAAGCCCCCATCAAAGAACCTATTCCGGTGGAAACCAGAAGACGAAGCGATGAAGTAGTAGAACAAAAGAGACAGAACGACGAAGTTGTAGAAAGAAGATATAGCGATGTAGTCGCAGGAAGAGCACGTGTTGACAAAGAATTCATCTGTTCCACTCCTAGAAATGACTTCCAAAGAACACCCTCTCACCCCTCAGGTCAAAGAAGAGAGTTCAGACCATCCTTGTCCCCCATACAGCAAGAGATTTCAGTAGATACCACGGTTAGAGAAATTTCACAGGAGCCACCCGCAAACGAAGGTGAAATATACGGAGCCTACGGCGGATCCCCAGAGAAATCTCCCAATGTCCCTGAAAGAGATGGCCACTATCAAATTCCACTGTTAGAATCGCTACCAAGGTTAAATCATCCAGAGATGACAGAAACAGGACCTCGCTCTTAGCAGACCACACAATGTTTTCTGTTCCCTAGAGATCTCTCATT
>JABUQX010041172.1:0-34318 GCA_015478945.1 Trachelipus rathkii | reverse complement strand
AGTAGGGATGTTGAGGTCTGTATTTGACTGTTAATTCTTGGTAAAGCAATTTCAATACCCGCTCTGATTTACGCTTACATTCTTCAAAAATTTGCTGAAATTCTAATGTTGCATTTTCTCTTGATTGTTTCATACTTTCGTTTTAACTAAAAGACTTACGAGATTTGTTCCTGAGAGCAACGAATTATATAAAATTATTTAACCTCTGTGCCCTTGTATATTGACTAAAGGATATTATACTAAAAATATCGGGTGGGGGGGCATGCCCCCCTGGGCCCCTGGCCCCGCCCCCTGGATACGCCACTCCGTATATATATTATATATATTATATAATTATAATATTATATTATATATATATTTATATATATATATATTATAATATTATATATTATAATATATATATCGTTGGTGATCATGTCTCCTATTTGGACGCAGGCATATTTGGAAAACTGAAAAAGCTAAAGGAACAGGCTTATCCTCTAAAAAGTATTATACTTTTATAAGATATATATATATATATATATATATTATAATATTATACTTATATATATTAATTATATATATATATATATTTATATATATATATATTATATATTTATTATTATATATATTATATATATATATTATATTTGCCAAACTAAAGAAGTACCCGCATGAATATCTCTAAAACTAATTGATATCTCTAAACTAATAACATATATTGGAATCCGAACGTATGAAATTTGTATGAAAAGGAATTTTTTTTTTTTTTTATTATTTTTTTTTTTTTTTAAACTATCTTATTAAATGAATACTGTGTAAGTTAAAGTATTAAACAAAAAGGACATTTTTTTTATTAAAGTTTTGAATTTGTAGGGGAAAAAAAAAGGATGTTTTTTATATGTTAACAACGTATTGACATCAGCGTATGATTTCTTTTTTATTTTTAGGCGACTCAGCCGACTGTGGGACAGAGGGGGGACGAAGTCCCCCGTCGTCCCCAAGGAGGCCGAAGAGACCCCCGACTCTTGGGCTCTTTCGGTTTACCTAGGGTTTGGCTTTCTAGTAAAAAAAATCCTTTTTTTTATACAAATTTCATACGCTGTATCCATATATATGTTATTAGTTTTCTTGTACTTATCGTAGTTTTGGAGATATTTAAAAAAAGAAAATCATTTCCATACAAATTTCTTACGCTCGATTCCATATATGAGATTGTTTTCTTTACCTATCTTATTTTAGAGAATCATGCGGGTACTTCTTTAGTTTCTGCATATATATATATATATAATATATATATATATGTTAAACATATATATAATATATATATATATAGTAGTATATATATATATATATATATATATATATTATAATAAATATATATAATATAAATACTATAATATAATACATATTTATAACTTTAGAAATTTATGTTAAATATAATATATATATTTAAGATAATTTTTTTCTATCGATATTAGGGAAAGATTGGACAATCTTACTTCCATTTGAGAGTTTCGCAAATATGTTTTAATTCTTTGCATAAAGGCGATATGATGAAAAAAAGCAACTAAATTTAAACCTTATTCACTTTTGATTTAAGATCTAAATTACATATTAATTTTTATCCCTTTACAAGAAGCAGAAAAATAAATGTGGGTTTTAA
Source organism: Trachelipus rathkii (assembly GCA_015478945.1). Classification (NCBI taxonomy): domain Eukaryota; kingdom Metazoa; phylum Arthropoda; class Malacostraca; order Isopoda; family Trachelipodidae; genus Trachelipus; species Trachelipus rathkii. Next base: position 32,673 of record JABUQX010041172.1, on the reverse strand, counting down.
AGGCATAATGAGCAAGTAAATTAGCCCGTATTTAGTCGTGCGGTAAGGCCTATTATTGAGTAACATTTGTTTTCTCTATATTGAATTCAATTGATCGCTGTAATTGTATTGCATATTCGACCATTTTTACTAATAGAATAAGGGCTATTTTCTTTTTAGAATCGGATTTTTTTTTGCTGTTCTGCATGCAGAGTCATCATATAAAATTATTATTATAAGAAATATTATATAAAATTTAATATTATTTATTTTCATCAGACCAAAGTATTATTTCGTGTAATATTTTTTTTTTTTACATAGGTCGCATTTCAATTTGTCATGCTTAGCATATAGCTAATTCCCTTTTATACTTTTTTTTTCTTGTCTTTTCTTTCAGCAGTTTTGGGATGCCATCTCGCACAAAGTATCGTTTGACCGTTATGAACCTCTCAAGCAAAGTGTCTTGGCAGGTAAGCAATATCTTAATTTGTTCTTTAAATTTTTTTTTATTTATTTATTTATTTTAATAATACATTAATTGAATATATGTCAAGACTATATATAGCTATATATAGTAAATGTCCCCTCCGCTTTTTGTTCTGTCAGGGGTGCCCCAAATTGTTGGAGGATTGTATTTTATTTTCCCACGCGTCTGTGTTGGGGATTATCTGGTAGCGGCGCGGTTTGTTATCTTATTCTTGCGGTGTAATTATTATATTGATTTATTTATTTCTATTTTATTTAAATAAAAAAAAATAAGTAAAAAATTAAAGATGTAAGATAAATAAAATAAATTAGAATAAATTGAATAGTATGATTATAATATATATATATTATATTATATATATATATTATATATATATATATATATATTTATTATATATATATATTTAATATATAATTATATATTATATAAGTATATAGTATATATATATATATATATCATATATTTTATAATATATATATATATATAATATATTATTATATATATATATTAGATATTATAATATATATTATATATAGATATATATAATATATACTGTAATATAATATATATATATATATTATATATATTTATATATTATATATATATATATTATATAATATATAATTATATTATATATATATATATATATACTGTATATATATATATAATATATATAGTATATATTATATATATATAATATTATAATATGTATAATTATTATATTATTATATTATATATATATATATCTGTATAGTATATATTATAGATATATATATTATTATATATATATATATATTAGTTATATATAATATATATATTATTATATTAATTTATTCGATCATATATTATATATATATATATATGATATATATTATATATATATATATTTATTATATATATATATATAATATATATATATTATATTTTACAAGTTAGTAACCCACCGCTCACGGCACAGCCATCAATCTAGAGGCGGTGTGCTCAATTTATAAGTCTGAGCCAAGACGGAGTCAAGATAAGACAGCTCCCACTTCACACGCCCGACCACGTGACGAACCTGAGGGTCTCTTGCTTAAGTTGGGCGAGTGCTCTCCCGCTGAGCTACCGGACGTTATTTTGGTGTTGATCCATTCCTTCCTGAATATGCGAAGAAAATCTCATACGAGCCGTTGGCGGCGAATATCATTCTTTCATATGATCTTTGGATGTAGCTTTATCCAAACTTCACTGGCCAGGATTACATAGTGAATTTTTACATTATTTTTAAAACAAAGGTTAAAATAATTCAAAAGAACCCGAGTTGGAAATTTTGCCAGCTCCACAACTAAAATTTTATCGAAATATAAAATGCTGTTTCTTTCACTAAAGTTTTATTTAGGAATTTATTAATTTGTAATTTTTATTTCATAATAACTCTGGCCAGGAACCACTGTCAAACATTCTCCATTGCTGATCCTGGATTACTCAAGATTTAGCTGAAGCTTTAACCATCTTCAATCATTCAGTCTTCTTCTCTGGGTCTTCGGGTTCGTCTCTTTATTTTCATCCTTTCTATTTTTTTAAAATTCCATCTTCGCGACAGGTCGGATCAGTTTTAATTACTATACTAGATATATATATATATTATATATTATATTATATAATAATTATATATATATAAATATATATGATATATATATTATATATATCCGGGTTAGGCTTATCGTAGTCAGCTAAGTTTTGAGGTACGATAGGTGGTGACGTAAACTCGTCCTAGACGAGATTACGTGACCGTGCCCCCCGACGGGGGGCGCTGTCCCCTAAAAAATTGAAATGATCGTAGAAGGATAGAAATTTGGGGATGTATAAAGGAGGAATGAGTACGAGTAGGATTCGGCTATCTGTATGCGGTGCGGGTTTAGTAAATATTGTATAATAATACAATATTTGTATCTTTATATATGTTATTGGACCCGTAGATCCCAAATATGAGGTTATAAGCTCGTAAAGGGTGTCCGGGGACCCCTCGGAGGGGGGTTCCCAGAAAAAATGGACGAAATGCATAAGAGAAGCGAAGAAAGGAGTCGGAGTCGGAGTCTGAGAAGGAAGGAGTTGAGAAGGAGGTCTTGAGTTGACAGCGGCCCGGATGCCCAGTTAGGGTTTTAAAAGAACTTGATATCTTCAATGTTCATTTTAGTTCCATAAATTTTTAATTATATAGATTATTATATATAATTAAATTTAGTTTATTATTTATATTATATTATAATATATAGTATATATATATTATATATATATATATGATATATATATATATATAATATATATTATATATATATTATATATATATATATATTATTATAGTATATTATCGGTCTTGTAGATCCGAATATGATGGTTTCGAACCTTCGCATGGAAAAAAAATAAAATTAAAAAAAACTAATTAAAAAATAAATTAAAAATTTAATTAAAAAAATTAAATTAAAAAAATAATTAAATTAAAAAAATTAAATAAAAATTAAAAAAATATATATTTTTTTTATTCTTTTTAAGGTTATAACTTAAAATTGTAGTTTTTAATACCCTAAAGCAAGTAAAATCAGTAAATCAGTAATTAAACTGCCCTCCCATCACCCTTCCTACCCCATTTCTGATCTATTGTCTATGAGATTCAATCATATTTTGTTTATATGATCAAACGAGGCGAGAGGAGGCTTTAAGGCTGTGTTCAGTTTAAACTTAAAAAGGTATGTTTTTCAGTACCCTAAAGGTAAATCAGTAAATTACGATAAATCAAACCACCCTCCCCACCCTTCCCACCCACCCATGATCTATTGATCTATTGGTCTATTGATCTATTGCTTCAAGTTATATTTTGTATAACATAACACAAAACTTTTATTTATTTTTATTTTATTTTGTTTAAAAATATATTTTTTACAAAGTATGTATTCATTTAGCTGTTGTAACTCTTAAAAAAGTTAGTGTGATTTTACACCCCCTAAACGCGAGTAAATCAGTAACCAAACTACCTCTCCTCCCCCTATGATCATAAACTCCTATGAATCTATTGATCATTGTATATGATCTATTGTTTCAAGTCACATTTCGGGTATCATTTTGTATAAATATAACAATAAGAACAAGTATTTATACACTGATCAACATATATGCTAACGTAACAAAGTTTCACAACAATTAAAGCTAACTAGCCATAACCTGAACTTAAGAATATAATGTACAACGACAAACCTAACACAACTTACGCACGAATGAACTGTTAACATTAACAAAGTTCCACACTTAACAACAGTAAAGTAACTAACATTGCACACAAAAAAGATAATCTTATTCCATACTTTTTCAAGATATCTCTTAACATTATCCAATTGTTAATTGTACAATTACACAGTAATAGTTAACAAATACTTATCATAACCTTGTCTAATTATATTACAGACCAACGAATATATCTACCGTACCATAAGTTTTTTACATTAACATAGTAATATTAACAAAAATTTATCATAACCTTACCTAACAATCATAATTCCCAACAAATTATTGCAAAAATAATATAAAAATAAGTTCTTTGAATTAAAATATCATAGTAAAGTGAATAGTTTACCGATCCTAAAGCGGAAAAATCAGTAAATCAGTAAATCAAACCACCCGCCCCTTCCCTTCTCTTCCACCCTTCCATGATCTTTTGAGATCTATTAATTATATTTATGTTCAGGTCATATTTCGAGTCATCATTTCGGGATAACATAGCACAAGAAATTATGTCTTTATTGCTAAAGCCAACGATATATGCTAAACGTGGACACATGTTTCACATTATAAAAGCTAACATAGCACAACCTGGAACTTAAGAATTATGTACAACGACATATCTAACATACTAAACTATGAATAACTACTAACATTAACAAGTTCCATACGTAACTAACAGTAAAGTACAACTAACATTGCAACAAAACGTTACCTATTCACACTTTCAAGCATGTCTCTAGCATAATTCAATGTTAATTTCACATTAACATGGTAATGTTTAACAAAAATTTATCATAAATTTTTACCTAAATATCATAATCCCCAAGGAATAATTGCAAACATAACAAAGTTTTATCCACAACATAACATAAAAAATAACAAAGTTTTATTAGAAACATAACATAAAAATAAGTTCTGTGATAAAAGATCATAGTAAAGTGTATAGTTTACTGATTTTAAGCAGTAATCAATAAATCAGTAAATCGAACTACCCGACCAACGAATATATGCTAACGTACAAGTTTTTACCTCCATAAAGCTAACATTTCATAACTGAACTAGGAATATGATGTACAACGACAACTAACATACCTCACGTTATGATAAGCTGCTAACATCACAAATTCCCTACTTAGTCAAAGGTAATAGCTAACGGGAACATACAAACGTTCAAGGCTATCCCCGTTTTTCCAACATTCAGCAACAGCTAAAGCCAGTATTATCTAACAAATTCCTACTAATAATAATAATAATATAATTCAATAATAATAATAATAATAATATTATAATAATAATAATAATAATATAATAATAATAATAATAATGAATAATCATAATAATATAATAATAATAATAATATAATAATATTAATAATAATAATAATATTATAATAATAATGATAATGATGAAAGTAACAGTGTGCCAAATCGCCTCTGTATGAGGCGCTATTGCCAAACCTACCAGTTTGTCTATAGTAAAGCTAGAGATTGTTATACTTTGTTTAATGCGACAGTTTATTTCACGCTTAATGCATGTCAGGTATGCTATGGTTACTATATGTTTTTAGTTCAGGAAATATATGTTAGCGTTTATTCGTTGATCTATATGATCGATAGGTTATTTTATGTGTTTGACAGAGAATTTGCTAATGTCAACGTTTATTCATAGTTCAAAAATGATGTTATATGTGATATGCAGACACTTTGATGAATGTACGTATCAATTCTAGTTATAGTTCTGGTATCTTGTGATAGTTTGGACACTTGTTAAGGATTTTGTTAGCTAATACTTCTTTACTGCTGCATGATATGACTGAAAACGCAGCTAAGGATTGAAGTTTTGCTGTGTGATTGCCGGGATAGTGAGAACATTATTCATAGTTCCCAAGTTAATGTTTATTCGAGATCCTAATGTCATTATCTATTGTAGGTTTTTCACCCATTGTAAGTGTTAGATATGCTTAGGCATGTTTAATTTATGTTACGTGTTTGTTAAATAATTACTTATGACCATTGTAAAAATTAAAACTGATTCTTAGAGAAACGATAAGTTTTCCGGTAAGATTTATGTGTAACTGACGATGATGTGTTTAGAAACGTGCTAAGGTTAAGTTTTTGCAGAGTAATGTTAGGTTTGCTCGAGATTTTGCTAATGTCTATGCTTATTCAAAGTTCAAGATGGATTTTATATTCGATATGATGACACTTTGATGGAAGTAGTGTCAATTCATAGTTCGAAGATGCTAGTATCTTTGATAGATTGGACTTTTTAAGGGATTTTGTTAGATAATACTGCTTTAGCGGTTGATGATATTGTTGGAAAAGTGTGGAGTACATTGAGTTTTGAAGTCTGTTAGCTACTTTACTTTGATAAGTAGAGAATTTTGCGACATTTGGCGGGATGATTCATATGCTGAGGTATGTTAGGTTTTTGTTTGACTTATTATCCTAGTTCACGATTAGATATTGTGTTAACTTTATGATTGTTAAAACTTTGTTACGCAGCATATATTCGATTGGTCTGTATGATAATTAGGTAAGGTTATAATAAATTTTTGTTAAATATTACTATGTTAAGGTAAAAATACCAATGATATGTTACAGTTATGTTTGAAAAAGTGCTAACAGGTTAAGTTCAGGTATGCAGATTGTCACTTACTTTACTGTTGTTAAGTATGGAACTTTGTTAATGTTGATTGTTTATTTCGAAGTGTAAGGTATGTTGGGTTTGTCGTTGTTACATTATATCTTAGTTTTCAATGATGTTAAACCTTTACGTCCTAGCTATATTCGTTGGTCCAGTATATAAAGAACTTATTTTTATGTTATGTTTATCCAAAATAAATACTCGAAATTATGTGCTTGAATCAATAGAATCATAGTCATAGATCATGAAGGGTGGGTGGGAGGGATGAGGGACATGGTTTTGATTTAACTGATTTATGGAATTTATGCTTTAAAAATCAGAAACCATTTACACTTTACTCTATGATATTTTTATTCAAAGAACTTTATTTTTATGTTATGTTTGGATAAAAACTTTGTTATGTTTGCATTTATTCGTTGGGGATTATGATATTTAGGTAAAAGGTTATGATGAATTTTTGTTAAACATTACCATGTCAATGTAAAATTAACATTGATATGTTAGAGATATGCTTGAAAAAGTGTAAACAGGTTACGTTTTGTACAGCTGTGTGTTATGGTACTTTACAGTTTGTTAGTATGGAACTTGTTATTTAGTTGTTTATTCATGCGTTAAGTTGTGTATGTTTGTTCGTTATACATTATATGCTAGTTTCAGTTGTTGGTGCTATGCTAGCTTATTAAATGTGAAACATTGTTACATTAGCATATATTAGTTTGTTAGTATATAAAGAACTTATTTTTGTGCTATGATATTTTATTCAAAGAACTTATTTTTATGTTATGTTCTGTAATTTATTTGTTTGCGAAATATGATGTAAGATAAAGGTTATGATGATTTTTGTTAAATATTATTTTTAATGTAAAATTTTGTTAACGTTAGCGTATATTTCGTTGGTCTGTATGATAATCAGACAAGGTTATGATAAATTTTGTTAAAATTATTACTGTCTGCTAATGTAAAATAAACATTGATATGTTAGAGATATGCTTGAAAAGTATGAATAGTTACTTTTTTGTGTGCAATGTTAGTTACTTACTGTTGTTAAGTGTGGAACTTTGTTAATGTTAGCAGTTTATTCATGCGTAGGTTGTGCTAGGTTTGTCGTTTTACATTATATTCTTAGTTCAGGTTAAGCTATGTTAGCTTTATTAGATGTGAAACTTTTTACGTTTAAGCATATATTCGTTGTCAGGTATAAAAGAACTTGTCTTATGTTATGTTTAATCCAAAATGATACTTACTCCAAATGTGACTTGAAACAATACGATACAGCATAGATACAGGATGGTAGGAGGGGAGAGAGGGTGGTTTGATTTACTGATTTACTGCTTTAAGGGTGTAAAAACGCTAATTTTTTAAGTTATAAACATAAAATGAATACAAATTTTGGTAAAAATTTTTTTTTTTTTTAAATAAAATAAAAATAAATAAAAGTTTTGTGTTATGTTATGTTATACAAAATATGACTTGAATCAATAGATCAATAGATCATGGGTGGGTGGGAAGGGTGGGGTGGGTGGTTTGATTTACTGATTTACTAATTTAGGGTATGTAAAAACGTAAATTTTTTAAGTTATAAACATGAAAAGCATAAAAGGTTTGTGTTATGTTATACAAAATATGACTTGAATCAATATATCAATAGATCAATAGATCATGGATATAGGAGGCTGATAGGGAGGGCAGTTTGATTTACTGACTTATTGATTTACTGCTTTAGGGTATGTAAAAACGCAAATTTGTAAGTTATAAACATAAAAAGAATAAAAAATTATATATATTTTTTATTTTTTATTTAACTTTTATTAATTGAATTATTTTTTAATTTATTTTTTTTAATTTATTTTTTTTTTATTTAATTTTTTTTTAAATTTTTTTTTTTTTTTTTTTTTCATAGGTTCTGAAACCGTAATATTCGAGATCTACAGACCCGATAATATATATAAGGACACCAACATTGTTGCTATACGAATGTTTATTAACACGTCACCGCATCGCTCCAGCACCGGTGCCGTTGTCAACTCCGACTCCTCTGACTCAGACTCCTTCTCCGACTTCTTCCTTCTCAGACTCCGACTCCTTTCTTCCCTTCTCTTACGCATTTCGTCCATTTTTTTCTGGGGACCCCTCAGAGGGGTCCCCAGACACCCTTTACGAGCTTATAACCCTCATATTTGAAATCTACGGGTCCAATAACATATATAAAGATACAAATCATTGTCAATTATTAACAACCCTTTAAATGGCTTTCCTCTGGGAACCAGCACAGGGTCCAGAGCCGGAATCCGAAATCCGGAGCCGAATCCTACTTACTCATTCCTCCTCTATACCATCTCCAAATTTCTACCTTCTACGATCATTTCAATTTTTTAGGACAGCGCCCTCGCGTCGGGGGCGCACGGTCACGTAACCTCTTCTACGACGAGGTTACGTCACCACCTAGCGCACCTCCAAAATTTAGCTCGATACGATAAGCTAACCCGTATATATTATATTATAAATATATAATATTATATATAATTTATATATAAGTATATATATATAGTTATTATATATATATATATATATATATATATAATATATATATATGATGAATAAAAAATATATATATATATATTATATATAGATATATATATATATATTATATAGTATATATATATAGTATATATATATATATATTATATATATATATAATATATATAGTATATATATATATATATATTATATCTATATATATAATATTATATATATATATTTATATAGATATAATATATATTATATTAATTTTTTTTTATTTTTATTTATTTATTTATTTATTTTTAAATTTATTTAATCTATTTATTTGCTGTATTTTTATTTAAATATTGCTTATTTAAATAAAAATAAAAATAAATATATATAAATATTACCGCAATATAAGAAACAAAACGCGGCGCTACAATGACGCGCCTCCGTGGAAAAGTGTAAAGTGATCGAAATCGAGCACCCTGACCTCGGTACCGACGAACTAGATACATTACTATATATATATATATATATATATATATATATAATATATATATATTATTTATTTATTATATATATATATATTATATAATATATTATATATATTTATTAATATATTATATATATATATAAGTAAGTATTTTATTATGGAATAATGTTTATTTATGTAATGCCTTAGTAAATAAGAATGTCGGTGAAAATTATTTGAGACTTTAGCATATAATATAAATCTTAGATAACAAACGCTTTTCGACCGAATCGTGCCCCTCCTTCAGCTGTTTCTATGTAAGAGGTCTTACATAGAAACAGTGAAGAGGCCATGATTCGGGTCGAGCGCTATTGTTTTACTAAGATTATTTTTATATTATATGCTAAATCTCAAAGAATTTTCCCACTTCTTATTTACTTACTACATTACTATAATTAATAATCTATATATATATTATATAATAATATATATATATATTACATATATATATAGACCTGATATATTATACAAATTAATGTATATCTATTTTACATAGTATATTTATTAAAACCTTAATATAATCAATATATATATATATAATAATATATATATTATATATTATATATATTAAAATATCACATTTATATTAATATATGCATATATCAACGTATATATATATATCTCAATAAATCGACATTTTAAATATACCATATATTTATATTAACTGTATTATATAATATATATCATACATTAATATATATATATATATATATATATATATATATATATATATATATATATATATATATATATATATATATATATATATATATAATATATATTATATATACAATAATTATACATATATATTATATATATATATGATATATATATATATATATATACAGTATATTAAAAAAGTTGGCATTAAAATTGAAAGGTCAGTTGTGTTATGATCTACTATTTTGTATGATATTATAAGTTGTTAGGTTTAAAAATTTCTTCGCAAACATATGATAGAGTGCAGAAACAAAGTATAAAAATTATTAAATGTTTATTATATCTCAAGTGAAAATCTTTGTAAAATTTATGTAATAATAAAATCCTTTTTAGTTTCCTTATTCAAAGAGCTTGTTTTTATGCAATGTTTATAATACTTGTGGATTTCTAATACAAAAATATTGTACAAATAAGACTTTAATGAGTTTATCACTTGATCTTGTGTTGGTTGGAAGGGGTGAGATTTGATTTACTTATTTTTTGATTTAATGCTTTATTTTTGTTAATAAATCACAGATTTTTATTAAAAATTTAGAGTTTACCAGAAATTCAAATACTTTAAAAAAAAAACTTTTTAATAATTTAATATTGAAATACAAATTTTAAATCATTTTTTAAATTTTTAATAAAAATTTAAACATTTTTAAAAACTTTATATTGATGAACCAAATTTTTAACAAAATTTTTAAATTTTAAAATATTAAAACTTTAAAAAAAACTCGTAGTTAACTGTGAAAAAAAATTATAAAAGTGTATAAAATATTTAAGTCACTACTAAGAAATAAATTTTAAAGTTACAAGTAACCAGGTAAAATATAAATGTTAACCCACAACGTTTAGAAAACAGGATAAATTTATTAAAGTTGAAGTTGCAACTTGAAAGAAAATATATCTAAAAAGCTAAAGTTAATGCAAGAAGGAACTTAAAGAAATATGAAGAAAATATGAAAACTTTTATAATTTATGAAATTAGGCTAATACAATTGTAGACGATTTGCCAAAATGAACGAGAAGTTTATATCTTTGCGCAAATTAATGTTATCGTTTTAATAATAAAAATTTAAAATAATCACATTAGTGTACGTTGAAAGCTGAATAAAATGTTTGAAAAGCACTAAAATGTTATAAGGTACCAAAACATTCGTCTATTGTCTCTTGTTTTATGTCAGTCTCTAGATATTAAAATAAGTAGTTTAGGTCATATTTGATGAAATAATTAAAGTTTTTGTATATACTTTTGTTGGGTATTGTTAAAGTATTTGTTAGGATCACATTGATTCTGTTAGCAGATGTTGATAAGTTACAACTTTGTCTCTATGTTAACATTTATTCAAGGCTCAGAATGTATAGATCGGTTAGATATGAGAAATTTATTTTATGCATATTGACAGCTATTTCCAAATGCCTAAATAACTTTCGTATTTTACAGATATGATAGAAAAATTAGAGATAAGTTAAGTATTGTTAGATATTGATAGATTAGTTAGCCTTGATAGGTAGCGAACTTTGTTAATTCTAGCATTTATTCCTGGTTTAGTAGGTCAAATAAAGTATTGTTAAATATTACAATTTTAGCAGATATTGAAAAGGAAAAATATTGTTAGGTCAGCATTTATACTTAGTTCCCTATGTTTGGTTAGGTCATGATGAATTTTGTTAGGTTTAGTTAGATATTGCTGTGTTAATGCTAAATTATTTATCATTGATATTTTATAGATATGATAGAAAAAGTAGGGTAAGGTTTAGTTAATTTTTGTTGGGTAATGTTAGGTTAGTTAATGTGATAGGTAGGAGACTTTGTAAATGTTAGCATTTATTAATAGTCTAATGGGTTAAGTAGGATAGGTTATATAAAGAATTGTTAGATATTACTATGTTATCAGATATTTATAAGTGAAACTTTATGTTGGTATTTACTTGTAGTTCAGTATGGTAGATAAGAAGGTCATTACAAATTTTTGTTTTGTTAGATATCATAGTGAAAATATAAAGTTAAACAACGATTAAATGTTTTGCGAAAATTTCAAATTTAATTTTTATGTAAATTATGTAATAGTAAAAAAAAAACTTTTTTTTAGGCTCCCATGTACAAATAACTAATTTTTATGTTATGTTTAAACAAAAGATGAGTTTATAATGCAAATATAAAGTTCAAATATGATATAAAGCAGTAAATCAATAGATGACGGAGAGATGAGAGGGGTGGATAGGTGGTTTACATTACTGCTTTAGGGCCGATAACAAAATTTTTAATATAGTTTTAAAACTTTATAAAACGAATTTAAATTTTAATTTTTTTTAATAATGAAACAAATTTTTAATAAAATTTTTTAATTTTTATTAAAGCTTTGAAACTTTAAATTTTTTAATTAAGGTTAAAAGATAAGCTTCAATGAGACCAATTATTTTAATAATGTATTTAAATTTTTAATAAAAAAATAAAAAATTTGAAATTTTTTTTATTAATGTTAGAAGAAAAATATTAAAATGATTAAAGTTGCAATTTAAAAAAGAAATATGCTTAATATGAATGTTATAATTTAAAGAAAATATATAAAAGTAAAAATGTTTACGGTTGCAAAAAGAAAACGAGATTTAAATTTAAAATATGTGAAAAGAAATTCAAATATAAATGATACAGCTTAAAGAATATGTATTAAAACATGAAAGTTAATGCATAATGCATAGAAAACTGGATATAATGTATGACATCATGTCTATATTAGAATAGAATCAGCCATGAGTTCACTTAATATATAAAGTTACGTACTTTAATTATTATTAGTTTGAATGATGTTGAATATATTGGGTAAGGAAAAATAGTTTGACAAAGAAGTAAGGAAAGGTTAGCTAGGTTAGGTTAGGTTAGCTTAGGTTAGGTTAGGTTAGATTAGGTAAGGTTAAGCTCAATTTGGTTAGATCAGGTTAGGTTAGGTTAGTTAGGTTAAGTTAAGTTAGCTAGGTTAGAAAAGAGAAAGATTGATAGAGAAAAAGAAAGAGATATTTAGAAGTTATGTTTAAGCAACAGGTGAGTTTCAAATATAAATTGAATGTCGAAATATGATTTAAAACAATAGAACAGTTAATCACAGATGGGAGGGAGGATGATACGTGGATTTGAGTTACTGCTTTACTACTGCTCTACTGCTTTAGGGTCAATAAATGGAAAATTTTAATAAATATTTCCAATTTACTACAATAATTTTATACAAAGAGCTTTGTTATGTATATTCAACATGTGAGTTTATAACACGAAAAATGAAGTCAAAAATATGATTTTAATTATTTGATCAATAGATCACGGATAGGAGAGAGAGTTTCGGTTGCGATTAGGTTGCGGTTAAGTTGCGGCTTTGGGTTTTGATTTATTGATTTATTAATTAAATGATTTACTGATTCATTGATTTCCTGCTTTATAATCATTAAATTATTTTTTTTTCGCTATAAAGGTGAAAAGAATAAAAAAAAATTAGTGAAACAAAATATTTAGATTTTTTTTAAATCAATATAATTGAACATAAATAAAATTTCATAAATAAATTTTTTTAAAAGAAATAAAAAATTAAAAATAAATAATTGTTTTCAAAATTAATAAAATTTTAAAGCGAATAAAAGTTTAAAAATAAATAAAATTTTTATAAATAAATAAAAATTTTAAAAATAAATAAAAATTTTAAAATAAATAAAAATTTGTAAAAATTTATAAATTTTTGGGATTAAATAAAAAATAATTACAAAACAGTTAATGTAAAATAAAACATATGTTATAAAAATTTAACAAACGAAATATAAATATAAAATATAACAAAATTAAAACAACAAATAAAATATAAATGTAAAATAAAAATAAATAATAATAAAAACACTTAAAACACAAACACGTATAACATGCTAGAAAGTTACTCTTGCTGATAGAAATATAAATTAACGCTTTACAAGAACAAATAAGCGATTCGGCATTGAATAATTTTAATATATGTGTGAAAGACATAAATTCAGTCTACTAGACTCTTACCAAAAACAATAATATCTATTTGACACACTGAGAAATAACAATTAATTATTCACTTTCAGAGGGCAGCATTAGTATTATTTATCTCATTTTCTTTATTTTATTTTACTTCTTATATATAATATATTTTTTTTTTTCTTGCAGAGTTCTTGGTCCTGATAGAAGAGGAAGATATTTATGGGAATTATTAAAACAAGTAATAGTATTTATTGAAATACTGTCAAAAACAACTACTCCCAATTTATATCCAAATGACTTTAAGCAGGTTTCAACGAATCTAAATGATAAGACCTATAGCAAGAAGAGAAATGCATGGTATTTCTTCCTTTGCCTAAGGCGAAGGTATTTTCAAATCAAGTACAAACTTAACATTTTACTGAATTCCATTATATTGCTTGATGTGAAGGTGAAGTAGAGTTAACAAAGTAATTTTAATTTGTTCGCTTATATATTATAAATATGTTCGGATTATGGAACAGTTTATTTGAAAGATTTTTTTTTTATTCTTATCAATTTCAGTTTACTATCGAACCATATTAAAAGTACTCGGATAAAACCTTTTTGCAATTTCCCTTGCACATAACTTTTAAAACCGTCTAAACCATTTCCAATATCAAGCATTAAAAATATTTCCTTTCTTTTAAGTATATCAAAGTTAATTAACGAATAAAAGCAATCAACGGTGATACAATATTTATTCTTTCCTATGTTTGCCCTCGCTAGATGCAGCACCATAATTGTATGGAAATGTTAATCAAAATAAATATTGAATAAGAACTACGACTTTAAATGTTTTGTGAAATATTTGAATGAAAATTATTTAAATAAACAAAATGTTTTCAGTGCTTCATAACGGTTAAATGCAATATCATTCGAAAAATATAGAATATAGGCATTAGGTTATCGCTGGAAAATAGAAAGTTATCAATCTTAAATATGATATTTGTATTTTCTTAGGAGAACATTAAGATTAAGAAGACATTTGATAAAGTCCACTGATCACTTTTAATAGACAAAGTATTAAACATTAGTGACATCCTTTCTTCCATTAAATATATACATATACTCTGAAGGCATTGTTAGGTATGTTTTACATCATAAATTTTTGAATCGTTATTTTAAATATAAGATAATGATATATTTCCAACAGGAAGAACTTTTGTTGATAGAGGCGGACAACTGCAGCAGCATCAGCAACAACAAGAGGTCACGACTGCAAATTCTAATAATCTGTCTAATGGAATAGACTTAAGTCCATGGAGGAGAGGTAAGTCATCTTCAAATACAATGGATTATATGGGACTATTTGAAAGATTGAATCCAACTAGACAAGAGGACAATCTTTTTACTTCTCCTTTTGAATCCATATCAAAAACAGAAATGCGGAAAGAGTTGCCTATTAGTGATTTCCCAAAAGATCAACAATCCACAAATCAGACTACTACTACTACTCTTCAGCCTTCCAGCCAAGTGCTTCCAAAACTTAACCAAGCCCTGAAGACTCCCGATAGCTTTATTGCTCCACCGTCAGACAACAAAGTGTCTCAAACTTTAAAGGTAGATGTTTGTGGTGATGCTATGAATTCTTCACTTTCTCTACAAACTTCAAATTCGTCTTCTCCTAAGCCTAGTAATGGGTCAGGTATCAGTACCTCCTCTGTTAAAATTTCCACCTGCGTAAGAGCCACACCTGTTCACCAAGGCTTTATTGCAACCCTCAAAGATTCTTTTGGGTTCATTGAGACTCTGAATCATGACAAAGAAATTTTCTTCCACTTCAGGTAAGGAATAGATTTGGTTACAGTTCAACAAACTTGCAATTTTGATTGTTTTTGCTATAATCATCTATTTCCCTATTTGTTTTTATTGCAGAAATAAATACAGTATATGGTTATAGAAACTTAAATCATTATCTCTCTAATCCACATACAATAAAATACAAAACAGGTTTTCCCCTCTTTCCCACCTACTAATGGGTTTTAACTTTAAAAATCAATACTTTCTAAATATTCATTAAATAAATGTTAATGCAACATGCAAAACCCACATGATATTACAAAACCTTTAAAGAAGATACTCCTCTTATTATACCTCAAGTCAATTATATACTTAAAGCATTAGTCTCGTATAATTGTGGTAAAATCAACCGATTTCGGGAAATTCTAAGATCCCTTCTCCCTTATTAAACTTTGCAATTTGGGCGCCAGATATCACAGTTCATATAAATCTAATTATAATTATGTGTCACTTAAGAGTAAAACCTAAAAATTCTCCTCTAACTTTCAACTCCGCCACCTAACTTTTCATCGTTAGTTAATAATAATATAGTAGTCTAATTATATGCATTCAGTGGTCCTTGTGGGTTTGACAATATGCAATGACAGAATGGGTATTTTGTTGACAGCATGGTTGCGTGGCACAAGAAAAGTTATCTATATAGATTTCTATTGAGATATATTTTAAAAAATAAAACTAATCAATTTTCCTGAGATTTTTGAATTTTAGTTGATTTTTTGATTTTTTTGATTTTTTTGAATATTCTTCAGAATTCGTATGGGATCGTCACGCCGTAATAATTATGATCAAATATGAGGATTATCCCATTTAATGCCTAAGAAATTAAATCACCCAGTTATGACGTATAAATACCATTTATTTCTTATACTGGAGGCATTATACATTCTGTTACTCAATTATCTTTACAATTTTCTATTAAGAAGTCTAATTATCTTTAGACTACTGGCCAGGAGGTCTATAAAAATAAAATGCCCATACCCTATTTACTGATATATGATTATTAAACATAAGGATATCAACCCATACCGATTCAATATCATAGATATAGTTTTAAAGTCAGTATATCCATTATAATACATTATAGATGATTAGAATATTGATTTTAATAATAAAGATCGCACACACACACTATCATATATATATATCTCACCACCAACTACTATATATCTAATACTTCTTATCTCTCTATCGGTAATAACTTGGATATATATCAATAAAGTGAATATTACCGTCTAATTTCATATTCCTTATATATCTTGAAAAACTGATATATATATAGAGTCCTCCACATTAATAAATTTATCTTCAAATTAACGTATCATGCCTCAGTTAATGCAAATAATAGTCAGTATAGACTCATTTATGGTTAAATATGACTAAAATAAGCAGACGTAGAATCCAATCTATGAGTGTCCTATTTCAACTCAATTCCCATAAGAGCTTTGAATTAATGTAAATTTTAATCGATATAAAATGGCTTTAATAAGTTATGTAGCATTTGTGTAAAAAAGCATTTTAATTAATTCGAAATGCTTGGTATATAATTGTAAGTTAATGAATATTATTGCTGATAAAAATTCTATAATGCCACTTTATTAATGTAAGCTGTATACCAGCTAAATGTGCCACATTTGGAGTTTCACTCAATACCTCACCTAAGACTGTCGGCCAGCAACGAACAAGTAATTAATAATTTAAGAATACAATACTATATTTATAAGAACAAGCCGCATTGGGCCCCCCTCTAATATGTTCCAGTCAATCTATTGTTAATCTAAAAAATAAAGGACCTAAGAATAAATATTCAGAAGCCGCATGGGCCTATCTAGTCTGTCCCAGTCAATATTAATAGCTATTAATATAATATTAATTATAGTGATTAATCAATTAAGAAGCAAATATATTCTAAGCCCCTGCTAGAACAGTCCATGTTCCAGTCAACCCATCCCACTCACATAATCCCCAACTATAATAATAAGCAATAATACTTAAGAAGCTGCATTGGTAGTTCCTATTTATTGTTGACTAAACAATGTCTCGTCCAAGCGTTCACACGTCTAAATAAAAATTAATATTAGAAGCCACATTGGGCGCGACATCTAAGGAATCGCCAACCAAGGTCAACCCATATATAAATAATAAACACCTTTAAGAATATTATTACACTTAAATAGAAAGGTGCAAGTCATGGGATCTGCTATTCTAGACTGTCGCCAGTCACGGCTATATAATAATGACAATAACTAAAAAAATAGTTTCAGAAGTACAAAGCATTGGAACTAGCTAAAAATGATAATCAAAATAAATAAAAATTTGAAAGACAACCATCATTATAATACCTAAGGAAGCCAGACCGCAATAGGTTTCTCTTTCAGACTGTCCGCTAGTCAACAGCAACCGCATAGAAAATTAATAATTAGAGAATGCCGCATTATGGCACCATCTAAAATGTCCAAGTTCAACACCCCTCAATCTAATAAACAATACAAAAAAACCTATATTTTCTGAAAAACATAAATTCCTCAACCTTTCATGTTACAGACCAGATATAAGTAACCCTCCTTTAGTGAAGCCGCATGGGCGCTATCTAGAACTGTCCGCAGTCAACCATAGCTATAATTCAACTTAATGACTTACTAAATAATAATTAAGAAACCACGTAATTGATCCCCTCTTGAATGTCCCAGTCAACTCATAATCAAGAAATAAAAGAAATAATACCTAATAAAAAGAATCCGCATGGTCCTTTCTCTAGACTGTCTCAGTCACCAATTAAAAATTCAAGTAATTGAGCCAGCGGTAAACATATGGCCCCTCTAGGAGAGGTGTCCGCGAGCGAGACGCGGAAAAAAGAGTTGAGGGTTATAATATAAAAGAATAAAGTTATTTAATAATAATTAATCCTACATGACTAATTTAGCCCAGTTTTACGGATTTATATAAGAAAGTCACAATGCGAGGCCTACGCTCAGGCCCGTAGCCAGGAATATTTTTTGCGAGGGCAGAGGGCGGCTGTGGCGACTTTCGCAATGTGGTTACCCAATTTCCACACTAAATGAAGTTAGACTTTTCATCTTTCTGAATCAATCTTCATTATTCTATATATAAATATATCTGCTATTATTCTTCTGACTACTTTCTATGTCCTAATATCATTTGTACCTCACCTATATGCACAATCACCTCTGAATCAACATTTGTTGTAGAATCAATCTCTCTATCTAACCCTATCTCATATACACTAGATATCACTCACGAGTATCTGGTCACCTGCATCTACTATATTGGATATACATATCATCTCAATCGAGGTTTCTTATTTCCCGTTTAATTCTATTACTTTATACTTGAAAAGTCCTATTCTTAAGGTATCGTTAACCATATGATGTATAATCTCTCAAATTCAGCAATTATCAGTCCCTTTATAACCCTTTAAGAAAACATTAATACACATTAACTCCTATATATACTATATATATATATATCTAAATTGGTACACTTATATATATCTATATATAAATCTTACTATATATATAATTATATATTTATTATATAATATAAACTTAATATATATATATATATATATTATCATCTGATTCCTCTAATTATATAACCTAATGTTAGTTTACATAAATGTCCAATATATGTACATAATACTCGATAGGTTGCATTACTTATCACTAAGGCTGATTGACTTACGAAGAATATCCTCATTACTTTAATAACTAATTTATCTAATAATTCCTATCAGACTTTATATTTATACAATATATTCTGCAGTAGTATACTACATAATATGTTTCAACTATTATTATGTGGGCCTTTTCTACCCCTATTTACTTCCCTTGCCTAGGCTGAATCACTGTTCCTATCTACCCGTACTCATATATATTTGATTCCCGTCTCACCGTAGTCCTCAAGTTCATCAACATCCCTAATAACTAAACACATTTTCTTGAAATACTTATCTACCTCCATTTCTAAACCAAGCTTCACAAATACCTTTCTATCTTTCAATATCATTCATATGCTTCACTTCCAAGTATCCTTGCAATATCAACTCTATCGTTTTAATATAGGCCCTATAGGCTAATTATCCAGAGTTTCCCTCTGCTTTTTCTCGACTGAGCGTGTGATTATTCAATTAATATATATCATTCATTGCGACTTCTGTGCTGAACCGCACATCGATGAGAAACATTGGACAGTGGAAACAGGCAAGAACTGTATATTATGTCAATCCTCATCCCAACTACATATTTCATCTCCCGTAAATTTACTACGGAGTTTTCTACACCGCACGCACCGTTCACAACTGTCGAAAAGTTCTTTCTACAGCCAGAGCATATACATAGTGCGCTTTAATGTGATGATAACTAAGGCCAATATTCTTACTAAGTAATGAATTTACCTTTTATTACAGGAAGCTAGGCTAATGTTTTGGAGGCCAAACTTGCCTCTTGTCACACTTAGCCAAAGCAGCCATTGCAGTTTTTGGATTTTCATTTTCTAACAGACATTTAGGCTGCCAGAGACACCACTCTCCTTATTTAGTGTATCCTCACGTATGAGAGGTTCTGATAGGTCGTCATTTATGAAAGAGCAGAGATCTGTTTATCAATATGCTTCATACAAACTAACAGTTTATATCGTTAAAGCCTTAAATAAAGAAAATAAACTAATATCCTTAAAACAAGTTAAAAATTAATATGCAACTTTTGCTGGTAAAAATTTAATTATTATTTTTAAACCACACTCTGAGAATGGATATATATAGGTATAATTATGTGATATAGAGTCCTTCCATCGGCGAGATGAAAAATCGATCACAGGTATAACTAAATCTACAAGTAAAGTATAATAAAATACAAGATTTACAGAAATCATAAAATTGAAAGCGGACAAAAAAAGCTGAGTATGTAGATTACTATAGCTTAGCACATAAGATATGGCGCATTCTGGATCTGATGTAGGGGATACACATTTAATTTGCTTTATTTTTTTTTTTTTTTTTTTTTTTACTGATTGTCATGTATATTATATTTTTGTTTTTTTTTATGTTTCTTGTTATATATTTTTTATATAGTTGTTTCTGCTGCTAGTTTTATAATTATATGCATGTTTTTGTTATTTTTCTGTTGCTACTTTATATGAAAATGCCGTTTGTGTTTTATTTATTGTTGTTTTGTTTAACATAAACCAATGGTCTGCATTTTGCGTTCTACTCTTTTTACGAGAAGCGGCGTTGTAAAAAAATAATGTCTTTCAGCCAAAGCGATACGTGTTTAATTTAATCGAACAGAATATGCCTGACACACTTGTTACGCAATTAGGATAGCCGACCACTCTGTAACTGTTTTGAGCAAGGTGTAGGTTATTGTTAGAGAATATGTACTTAAAACGTATAATCCAAGCGTTATTATAAAATTCAACTTACCTCGATTGAATTTTAAGCAAGCGAAGTAGCTTCCTGTGAAATTCACCAGCCAATTCTTTTATTTCTTGCCAGTGACACAAAAGTATTGGCTCAAGGACGTCCTTAAAAAAAGGAAAACCTCCTTCATCCCCGTTCACCCCCTTCTTCTCTCCCCCATTTTTTTTATCCCTACTGTTTATTTTGGTTACTAGGTAAAACTCTTTTATTTTATCTTCCATAAGGTTTGTGCTCTTCGGACTCGATCGAAGGAAAAGTGGCATATTTCGAGATGAAATGCCTAAAGACGTTTTCGAATTGCACTGAATTTTAGAAGAGTCTTGGAGACATAGATTAAACAATGTGCACACATGTGTGTATAGAGCTGTAGGATACTCATTCCGAATAACAAATTGCACTCCTCGGAAATTCGCCTCTCATGGAATAGGCTCCATCATATCCTTGGCCCTCTTAAACTTCTAGTTTTATAAGCAGTAGCCAGATTCTCTCCAAAAATTATTTGCCAATGCTTTTCGCTGAGATATCATAACAGGAGCCAGTGATAAGAGCATCCTCTCTTAAAGTAAACAGGAGTATCAGCTCCATCCACCACCAATCCGCATAGCCTTAGCAACAAAGCTGAAAACTATCTGTTTGGGAATATTCCGTTGTTTCAGACAGCTATACTGAAAAAAAGAATGTTTTTATTAACTCCTTCCACTATTTTCCCCTTTGTGTTAGCTGACTAAAATGACTGCACTGATTTCATTCACTGACTATCATCGGACTCGTATACTTGAATTCAAGAAGCCTGGTCAGCCTCCCATTTGGCTCGAAACTAAAGAAGGTCTAGTGCTTCTAAAACATATGTCCGGTCATTTTCAGCTGAGGAAGCCTCGGTTGATAATAGTATCAATACAGTCAGCATGTACTGCACAGTCACGTTGAAGCTCTCCTTATAGTCAGCACACATACAAAGACTCATATCGCTGGGCACTACATAAGAAACGTATAATAAGACAGTTTATTAATATACCGGTAAGTCCAGGGGGCACATGTTTTTCTCTATTTTAACATATTCACATATCTTCTTGTTTTGAGAGTCCACAGTCGACGTGTTTGTCTATGCTTTCGATTTTTTTCTGAATGAGAGCTTTAATATATAACTGGATTTTTGTCTACTAGAATATATATATAATAAGTGTTTTACCATTAACACCTTTATAAATATAATCATCTCTAGTTAACTAATTCCGCAAAGTACTGAAGCGTCATATGAGGCAATATATAATAATCATATAGCTTATTTATTAAATACAATAAATGTATCCTTAATACTTATCATTTTATTGCTCTACTAAATAATCTAGCCATCGAGTTTGTTGCAGAGGATTTTGGAATTTACACACTTCTATATATATACTGTATATAACTATACATATTAATATTATATATATATATATATATATATAAATATACTATATATATTAATATTATATATATAATATAAATAATATATATAATATATATAAATATATAATATTAATATATATTATTATAATACTATATATAATATATAATTTAATATAATATAAATTACTTATTATATATATATGAATAAGTTTGTATTTTGAAGATGAAAAATTAGTAAAAAAAAAAAAAAAAAAAAAAAAAAATACTGTCGATAATTTCGGTGGTGGAGAGGCTGCAGCCCCTCACAAGCCCCGCCGCATGGTCTACGCCCTATTAGGCCTAATAACCTTGACTGTCGGCAGTCAAAAACCAAACCAAACAAACCAACATTAAATAAATAGAGAGGATATAATCAGAAGAGTTGTCTGGATGAGACCTAACTCTAGAATGTCCAAAACCAAGCGTCAACTCACATAAAGCAATAAACTAATAAAAGATAGAGTGGATATATTTTAATTGGAATTAATTCTTAATTATAAGATCACTTGTGAGGTAGGAGAGGAGATATTTAAACAAATAAAATTACTCCCATGCGGGAGTCCTTACTTGAAAATCTATTATTTCGGATGCTTTGACGTAAGATATGGACTTATTTTGGGATTGTACTGGAGTGTGAACATTCATAGAGAGGCCAATGAGTACTTTGATTAAAAGTTTTAAATATTCATCTTATAATATGGTGCACATTTTAGAAGTGGTATTAAATTAATTGTTGGTGACTGGGACAAGATGTCTAGGTGGGTTGAGGGATGAACACCCAATGTGCAGCATTCTAATTTAATATTCTTTAATTACTTTAAATTCATGTTAATTTACAATATATTTTTATAGTTTATTTAAAAAATATTTTTTAATTTCTTACTTTTTTTATTTTTATTCGATATTCTAATTTAAAGAGAGGTATCCGTATTTTCGGTGCTTTCTCTTTAACCATTATGTTATAGTAATACACTTATTGGATGCGTACACAATGGATGTGGAGAAAACTGGGATATGTGAGGTCTAAAAGACCAGTACATGAGCGGATTCATAAAAGATATTATTAATGACTTATTTAATATATGAGATGATAGGGAACATTCTAGAGGGATGCAAAAAATGTGTCTGAGAGTTTATATTTAATTTTTAATGTATTATTATTTATTTAGGTTTGGAGAGGGGATTTCAAGTCTATGGATAATGCCTCATGGAATTTATGCAGCGGGAACTCTTCTAGTATTATTACATAAAATTTATTACTTTTAATGGGTTGATTGGGACATTAAAAAGGGCAATGCGGCTTCTTAATTATTAATTTTCATTGGTTGATTGGGACAGTCCTAAAAAGGACCATGCGGGCTTCTTAAAGTAATTCATGTCTTTTTTTAATTATGGAGTTGACTGGGACAATGTCTAATAGGGGTCAGCTGCTTCTTAATTATTATTTAATTATTAATTTTATATTGAGGTTGAACTAGGACAGTCTAGATAGGCCATTGCGGCTTCTTAAGTATATTCTTTTTAATTTTATTATGTTGACTCGGACATTCTAGAGGCGTCAATGCGGCTTCCTAATTATTAATTTTATTGGTTGACTGGGAGCAAGTCTAAAATAAGGGAACCATGAGCGGCTTCTTGAGTATTATTCTTATTAGTTATGGGGGTTTGATTCGGGACATTCTAGAGGCTGATGCAGCTTCTAATTTATTATTCTGAATAATAATTAAGAAGGCGGCATTAACCTCTCTTGAAATGTCCAGTCAAACCCATAATAAATTAAGAATAATACTATAAGAAGCGCATGGTCCCTATTTAGACTGTCCCAGCAATAGCAATAAAAAATTAATAATTAAGAGCCGCATTAGCCACTCTAGAATGTCCCAGTCAACCCATAATAATAATAAATAAGATAATACTTAAGAAGCCGCATAGGCTTATCTAGACTGTCCCAGTCAACCAGTAATAATATATATATATACCACTTAGATATTTAAAAGCATATTAAAAATAATAATTAAGAAACCGGCTGGCAATTGTACGCCTCTAGCATCGTCCGCAGTCAACTCATAATAATAGAAGAATAATCTTAAGAAGCAGCGTTGGTCCCTTTTAGACTAGTCCCACGTCCAACCTCAAATTGGTGTTTTTGTTGGGTGTTGAAGTATTTTTGGTTTAATATAATTATTAGAAGCCGGCAATTGAGCACCCATCTAGAAATGTCCCAGTTCAAACTCATAACTAAATATCAAATAAATAAATAAGAAATAACTTACTCTACGCGCAGGGCCGTATCTAGACTGTCCAGTCAACGAAATAATAATTAAAATTAACAATAATACATTTATTTTAATGTATTAACCCCTTAAAATGTCCAGTCAACCATAATAAATAATAATAATACTTAAATAAGTTTTTATTAGGCCTACTATTTAGAGAAGCTGCCGCCCAGTGAAAACGCAAAAAATAAAAATTAATAATTAAGGTATAAGGTCCTCTTGGCCCTCTAGAGGTTCCAGTCAAACCGCCTAATATATAATAAATAAGAATAATGCTTAAGAAGCACCGCATGGGCCTATCTAGACATTCCCGCCTATTCATATCCTCAAAGACAAAATCTCCCATCATCGTTGGCTTTAGCGTGCAATGCTATTCCTCTCCAGAATAATCTGTCTTTTCTTAATAAGGTAACTAAAATTGTAGACAATTATTCAAAATACTTGGGCCCTAACAATAATATATTTGTTTATAAAATTTATAAACAACACAATATAATATATAATATTAGTCAGGTCATCTGGCATTACTTTTCAATTTTTAACGCCTAGAAGAAACCCTAGCGTCTGTGGTCAAAAAATCTTAGCAATGAGAATAACAATGAAAGCGGCAACATTAAAGAATGTTACAAACTTTACGGTTAACAATGCCAATAGTTTGTTGAAAAATTGAAAATAAATATAATAGCCAAATAACTTCATAATATAATACGTTTTATTCATTTTTATTTCTAATTAGTGAAGTTAAATCACTTAAATTTACAAAAAATAAAAAAAATTATAAGAAAAAATAAAAAAAAGGTCAAAAATAAAACAATGAATAAAATGAAAGAAATGGTAAATGTTTTTATAAAAAAATCAGTAAAAACATCTTGATTTTTTAATTTGATTTTTCCATTGCCATCCGCTGGTATTTCTATGAGGGATTGCGCCGCGCCGTACCCTTAAACCGCCTTACCCTGTGAGCAAGTTGGGAAATAAAAATTTATTATGTATACATGCAAATATTCTTAATTCTTAGGCTTTAATGCGCATAAGAGAAAATGACAGTGTCTGTTATAGCACACAGGGTAGAGCACACAATTCTGATATAAGACTATATTTAAAACTAAATTTCCTACTGTGACAGGGCAGCGAGCGGAGTCGTTAGCATGCACGTCAAGGCAGTGCCAGCTAATATTAAGATATCTATAACAGGCAGTTGTTTATAAGAGAGAATCCTCGAGCTGAGCATCAACATCTGAGTGGCACAATGAGATATGGAGGACGATTATGGGACACAGGACGATCGCCCCAGCGAAACATATGATGAAATCACTAAAGACTAACACTCAAACGAGCTTATAACATATATATAAGATGAATTAGACTAAGATATGTGGAGAGTTATATATATATATTCACTATTAAAACAGGGAGCACGCGTAATAATATATATATAAATAGTATATACCCATATATTTAACTACTCAAGGCTCGTATCCGACGTCAAGAGCTCTGCTAAGAAGATGGGTACATAGAGGCAAACACGCGAGAACCCAGCAGAGAACAAACACAACTAAACGAGCACAACGTGTGAATTACCGCGCGGAACAGTCACGCTAATATCATAACAAATTAAAAGACGTACTGCTACGGCCAACGATGATGATAGATTACATTATGATTCATGGACGCATCTCACGACATATTAAGACGAAGACTAGCGTGACCTCTAACTATATAGACTAACTCCTAACTACTACTATCTAATCCTACCACCCCAAATCTCACAACTTATATAACTTATATATTTCAGTAATATAATCATCACTATAATCACACAGCTAAATTTTTATTAAAATTTTAAGAGCCTGTTGAAAATTTAAAATTAATTGAATAAAATGGCCCCCCAAAGGCAAGAGGAAGACGTGTATTTCAATTAAGACGCAACACTCTTGAGAAAAGAAATCACCATATATATGAAGAATGTAATATAGGTTTAAAATATTCTCCTAAAACCCTGCCCATTTGAAATGAATGTAATGCAGGCTTTAAATATCAGCATGTCAGAGCGAAAGACAGGAACAAGATATTAACACATAACGGACAGACACCTCTTAACGACAGCAGAGCTTCGGAAGATTGAAGTAAACACAACAATTTATAAACTCTACTCGAAAAATAAAAACATAAAACTGCTTTTGCGTGGTCGCAGTGCATCAAGTTCAATCACTCACAACTTTTTTCAGAATGAATTTTTGGTGACAAAGAACTTAAATTAGCCGCGGCTGAAGGAGCATTTGCCGCCTATCACTTTAGTGCAACTCACACATAATCAATCTTTCAAATCTATGGATTGCTCTCTCAACAATTCACATCCAAGAACTTGTTTTGAGGCCACCTAAGTTTCACATATGTGGGCCGCGGCGTACAAAAAGCGGAGGCAATTTGTTAATTAAAAATGTCCTTTACTCAGACGCAATCAGCTACTATCGGAACTGGCAAGACCGATACTTCGAAACCCCAAATATTTATTTGCGATATGACCAAGAAGAGAGCGCTTTCAAATCACAAGTGACATACAATAAAATATTACCCAAGTACTATGTTTAGATATCTTTCCCAACCTGTATTAAACACAGGGATTCCATGCATGAAACACTTTTAGAAGATAAACAATCATCTGCACTCATGGAGAAATCTAACAACAGATCTCTGCATTTTTATCATCTGAACTGCTTAAAAAATATGAACTGCAAAAAGAAAAAACAATTAGCCTCTGGCGGCAGATAATCACTAATATGGGCAATTTTGGGGGTATAACATACAGAAAGAGGGGCGTTACAATAGTCTTTTAGGGCAAAAACTCACAAGCGGAGGACTTGGGCACAATGGTCTTAAGTTATGGACAACACATAAGGACAGTCTGCTCATCTCATTCACAAAAATAGTTCAGAAGCAGAATGGGACAATCTTGGCGCACTTCTACCCTATTAGATCTGCTTGTTGAGACATACTTTCAAAAAATACATAAATTCTCATCAATCCTACAATACCCTATTGAATACCAAAGAACCAGCAGTAAGACTCTTGAACTACAAAACAAAAGCTTAAAGAATTTTTGAATTTGTGTATTGAATGATCAAGAATACAAGCAAATATTAGGATATAGAAAAACCAGATGGCTTGCTTTACTCCCTGCGGTTGAACGTCTTCTGACAATGTTATGCCCCCTTTAAAATCATTTATTAGTCAAGCAAGACAAAATGCCCTTTGTGATAAAATCATTTTTTGGAAAATCCTTTATTCTGAAGGCATAGAAGATGTTATGAAGCTGTCCACACTATGTCAACACGTCCTTCAACATGCACTAATTGAAAAGATTAGAAGGGGATAACAATTACATAGGATATGTCAGCAACATTCGATCGCGAGATACACTACAGCATATCATTAAATTTGACGTAGGATCCACGGAAAAAATAATTTATTGCGAGAGATAGTCCATGTGCAGATAAGCTAGGCCTCATGAGAAGCGAGTCGAAGAGGAGCGGTGTCATCTCTAATGCTTTATGATATTATCTATTAACACGATTCTTCTAAAATTGGTAGAAGAGGCCTGGAATCGAAAGTGTGCAAAAAATTTAAACAGTATGTTCATACATTCTACAAAACTGCCTTTGATTATTTATCTAAATGGATCAATCCGCTTAAAAACTTAAAACAATTTACTTGGGTAAGACAGCATAACAAGAGAATACCAGTGCTGGAGAAGTAGGCAGAACTCTTAGAGTTTAATTCTCGAAGCTCATCCCTACCATTTACAATGAGACGAAGACTCGGGGCACTTCAATGATTGCGAATAATTGTAGTTATTGCGTTAAACAGTAATAGTGACCCCCAGAAATGTTGGACAGATTTGGAAATTCAAAATAGAAAACATCATCGCTGGTAGATTGTTGGAACCTCGAAATCATTTCGCACTTTCAAGCTGCATGATACAGTAAATTCTTCTATGAAATCAATGACTAAGATATCACTGTAAATTGGTTGAATTTCTTGCTTTGTTTAGGCCAGGCGTGAAGCTAAGCTCCGCAACAGAAAGAGTATTTTCTGCTATGGAACTTGATTTGGACAAGTGAAAAAACTCAACTGTCTGTGAAAACTTTGAAAGCAGTGTTAATAAGCAAATTTAATTTCGATTATAAGTGTTCCGAATTTTACAAACACTGTTTACTTATTTAAATTGAATTTCTAAACAAAAATACATTCAATCTGAAACCCAAGGAATACTTCCATTGCCCTTAATAAGCGGTAAGTATATTTGTATTATATATAAATTATTAATAATAACTAATTATTATATAATATATAAACGGCTAACTATAATTATAGAGTCAGCCTAGTATATTATATACCCATTTGGTCTTTATACAGCCAGAAGAAGAGAGAACTGATCATGATATACCTAAAACCCCGAGGAGGCCTGGATATCAGCATACACGAGAGGGGCAGGATCAGGGCCGTACTTAAGATCCAATCGGCGAGAGAAATGATAGTGAGTATAGAAGAGGTGTCGGCAGAAGGTTCGAAGTATATATATATATATTTAATATAATATATATATATAAATACTAATGCGTACTTCGAAAGACTAACATATAACCGAGACGACGTACACTTGAGCGACGAAAGCATATAAGAAAAGTAGTGGAATTCACAGGATTTACAAAGTTATCTAGCCCCCTGCGCATGAAGCGCTACGGAGGGTCTGGATTGTATTCAGCGATACACCGACATGGCGCGACACGGAGCATATAGTTAGATATATATATAGTGTATATCATAAGTAGTACAATATAGGGACAGGTGAATATTAGAGGGAACCGACCCGGCACTCACGCCCAGGCGACGGAGTGGATATTTAATATATATAGTAATATAATATACTATATAATATATATAATAACATATTATATATTAATTATATATAATCAGCAACCAAGGTAAATTTGTGCAATATACTATATTTTTTATATATAATCATATATATATAAGTATATTATATATATAGTATATATATATAATATATTATAGTAATATATATATATATATATATATATCCATATAGTTATATATATATATATACTTAGTATATATATTATATATATATATAATTATATATATAGGTACTAATAATACTATATATATATACTATATAGTATTATAACCCGGCGGATATATATATGTATACCATAATATATATATAATATAGATGACTATATATATATATATATACATATATTAGTATATATATAGTATATATAGTTATACTTAGCAGTACGGGCGAGCGTCATATATATATAGTATCTATATACATATAGTAATATATAATATATATACGATATATACGAAGGAATATAGTACATAATATATATATATTGAAATATAGTATATATATTAAATATATAATGTATCATTTCAAAAGTGTAAAGATCATAAATATGGTAGCATTAGGTTTTGTGATATGCTGAATTATTGAAACTACGATGAATATAACTGGTTTGGCAAGTTTTTGGATCACGCACAATGCAGGATTAAAAAGGAGAGTAGTATTTGAATCTTGAGACCAAGGTTAATTGCCGTATCGGTACAAGGTATGGTAGAACTATATGTAGGTTAAAGAGAAAATTCCTCCGGTTTTAAATTATTGTAGGGATGGTAACTCGTAGCTGCCAATTTAAGAAATTTTAATTATGAAATGGAGCTTGAGCAACTGTAGTTATAAATTATATTATAAGTCTTTTTACATCAATGGTGCGAGGAGGCTCCGATCTGAGAAAATGGAAGTAAAATTGTCATGATATGAGAGAATTCACCGAGCAAATTTAGTTATGATTTTCGGATCTTTATTTTTAATATTTCTTCCGCGTTGACAGGCAGACTATAAGAGAAATAACTTTCACTTTAAAATATATATAATTAGTGATATATATGAATATATATATATATTATTATATATTATTATATATATATATATATATATATAGGTATATAATATATATATATATAATATATAATATATATATATAATATATATATATATATATAATATAATATATTACTATATTTATATATTATATTATATATTATATATTTATATAGTAGTATAATATTTTATATATATTTATATAGTACATAAATATTAGTTATATTGATATATATATATATATAATAAGTATATATATATATATTGAAGTGGCCTCCCCCATGTTTTCTGTTCAGCGAGCCGCCACGATATATATACTAATATATATATATATAATATATAATATAATATATATATATATTAAATTATTAATATAATAACTTTAATAGTATATTATATATATATATAAATAATTATTATTAAAATATATAATAATATTATATATATATATTATATAGATACTTTAAATAAGTATATATATATAGTTATATATGGTCAGGCCTCTAGATAGAGCCACAATCGCATATCTCAAAACTATCACAAACAGCTACCAGGAAAGGAATTATTGATGGACATTGCGGAAATGCTGGTCAATTTTAGTGGGCGGAATGTAAAAAAACACAAAACAAAAATAACAAAAAAAATAAAAAAAAAAATTACTCATCATCAACAAACTACATCACGCTAACAGCGAATGGATAAAATAAAAGTAAAGAAATTAGAGGATGGCCAAAAAATTTTGGATAGGAAAAATGTAAAAAAAATAAAAAATAAAAAAATTATTGTTTATATGTAATTTACATGAATTAGAGGGGCCTATTTACAGAGACCTTGTTCATTGGTTACTGTAAAATAAATAGAACTTTCTATAAATTTTGGCTTTTTTTTTTAACTGAAAGAATATCCCCCAAGGGTTACCGCACCGATGGCAGGAGTCGGGGGTCTCTCGGCCTTCTCCGCCGGGGAACTACGGGGTAGGACTAATTCCTCCCCTCCGGGGAGGGTCTCCGGAAACCCCGCTCTTGTATTTGGGTGTCGCGGCGGGTTCCTTCCGCCACCTCTCCTAACGGGTATGAGAAAACGTCCCCCTGTTTCGCCCGTCGGTCTCGAGGCCGCCCTATAATTGCCTTGTAAATACCTTTAACAAATAGTATATATAAAATATTTTACTATGTCCCAGCACCCCCAAAAAAAATAGCAATTTTAATGTTTAATTTTTTTTCTTTTTTTTTTTTTTTACATTTCCGAACCCAAAATTTTACAAGATTCCAAAAAAGTTATTTCATTTCCCTGTAGCTTTTGTAGTTTTGAGATATGATTTTTTTTTTTTTTTTTTTTTTTTTTTTTTTTTTTTTTTTTTTTTTTTTTTTTGCAGTTTCTCGGTAATTTTGGCCAAGGATTCGGCAGCAATGTATCTACCTTTTTCCGTAGCTGTAGTAGTTTTTGAGATATTGGATTGTGGCTGCTCTAGAGGCTGGCCTATATATATATAGATATTATATAATCATATATATATATATATATATAATATTATACTAATAGGTACGAATATAATATATGTATATATATATAATAATATCTACTATATTATTTTAATTAATATTATATATCTATACTATATATATGTATAT
>JABUQX010041171.1:27500-51114 GCA_015478945.1 Trachelipus rathkii | reverse complement strand
CCTGGGTTTACCGTTTCGGTATGTGGGTTGTTCAGTGGCTCACAGACTCATCAGCCGCTAATTTCCCAGGCGATGGCTAAATCTCAGCAGATAGTGACTATTGTCATGGATGGCCCGGAAATTTGATTGTATCTCTTCTCTTTTATGCAAGTTTCATTCAATGGAACTGTTGTGAATATTTTATTAACTACGAAGAACTAAAGGGAATAATTGAAACTCATAAACCAATGGCTATATGTTTGCAGGAACTTCAACTTTGCAATCGAGACCTTTGGCAACCCTCCAGATACAGGGAGCCTCTCGCCTTCCTGAATCGAGGTGCTAAAGATAGAAGTGGGGCAGCGATTATACTTCACGAATCTGTCCCATTCACTGAAATTCTCCTCTCAACTCCGTTACATGCCATCCCGCCTCGAATTCATCTTGACATACCCCTTCCTAGCACCTAGCTGTACCTATACCAAGGCGGACCTTGTCGATCTGCTCAGGAGTCTCCCGGCGCCCATGCTGGTCCTCGTCCACTTTAACCTCCACCACCCACTATGGGGAGATTCTGTTACATCCCCCAAGATGGTTGGTTATTGTGGATTTTATATGACTTCTCATTGAGACGTCTCAACTCAGGTATTCCAGGTTCATCTTCTCATCTCGACATCTCCTTGTATTCCATCTCGGGTATCGATCATTTAGGGTGGGAAAGGTTGGCTTTCATTTGTGGAAGTGACCACTGCCCGATTGTCATTCCTTCCTTCAGTTTTAGTCCGCAGTAGCAACCTTATTCTAGCTGAGGATTATCCTTCCTTTTTTCAGGCCACTTACTTTCCCCATCTTTCCTGCAACACCTATACTTCCGTCTTCTGTGAAGGCCTTCAGAACATTTCAGGACGTTATCCTCCAAACGACAGTGGACCATATCCCCCGTTCATCTGGAAACCGCAAATCAACGAATCTTTGGTAGAACCGTGAATATGCTCGGGCTACTCGTGAAAAGTGGAGACTCTACAAGTTGTAGAAGCTAACCCCCCCTCCTTCCAACTTGATTCTTTTTGAAGCTGCAGCTGCTCGATCGAGGTGTATCAACAGATGAACAAAGAAACAATATTTCCAGAACTACACCTCCACTGTTAATTCTTTTACACCTGTATCATCGGTTTATAAAGTTGTGCGCATGACTTTCAGAAAACACGATTCAGACCCACCTATACTGCTCAAATATTTCCAACAGACCTCTGATGTCATCTCTGCTCTCGGGATGGTTGCTGATGAGCTGGGCTTTCACTTTACTTCCTGCTCCAGCTAGTCCTGATATCATGAACCGTTTAGCTCTGACCGCTTACGAGTGCGGACCCCAGAATTTTCGGTTCCGCCTGGGGAGGACTCTGATTACAATTAATTATTTACCACAGCGGAATTTCGGGAAGCCCTCAAATTTTGCAATGATGGAGCACCTAGCCCTGATGGGATTTCCTTTCCGATGCTAAGACATGTTCATCAGTCAGCCTCGGCATTTCTCGTCAGTTTATTTTATATAATCTGGGTAGAGAGTGTCTTCCCTCCTGTCTGGTTGACGGCATATGTTGTTATCACTCCGAAACTTGGCAAAGACCCAACTTCTACAAATAATCATAGACCGATTTCATTTACCTGCGACACATGCAAGCTGATGGAGAGAATGGCGGCCTCCCGTCTTCTTCTAACGCTCGAGCGACTCCATGACTTTTCTGACCATCAGTTTGGTTTCCGTTATCATTGATCAACTCGGGATCTTCTCCTCCGTTCGGATCACGACATACGTGCAGCATTTGTTTCTAATAAAATGATCCTGGCCGTTTTCTTTAATTTTGAAAAGACTAATGATAGCATGTGGAGGATGGCGGGTTTGCAAAACCTTTACTCGTTGGGTTTCAGGGGACAACTTTCCCTTTTCGTTTCGAGTTCGTTAAGGCCCCACACTGTCGCGACGTTTTGTCATGAATGAGGGGTGCAGCAGGGCAGTGTGTTAAGCGTGTTGCTTTTCGCAATAGGCTTCAATAGAGTAATGTGTACCATACCACACTCGGTCAGCTGCTCTATCTATGTCGACGATCTTGCTCTTTATGTCACTTGGGCAAAGCTTTCTTGTATGGAGCGCCAGCTTCAGCTGGCCATTGATGGGGTTTCCACATGATTCAGTAAGCGTGGTTTCACTTCCTCTACATCAAAAACAAAGGCCATACTGTTCAGAATAAACTCATGAAGTGGTGGTCGGACATGTTTGCTTCCTTCTTTAACCCTCTACGATTCCCTCATCTGTTTGGAGTTTACGGTGAGATTCTTGGAATCATTTCAGAACTAGGAATCAAGTTCCAAGAGGCTGAAGTAATAGGGAGAGTTAAGATAAGAATAAAGCAATTTTTCTCTGTCACTGTAAAATTAAAATTACCTATCTGAAAATGTATTTTTTATCAAATTAGCGAAATTTACATTATGTGTATACACTATTAAGAAGGGAATAACAATAACAATTCATTTTCGATTACTATCGAGCGAAATTTACGTAAGCTCTAATCTGGGCCGCGAAGTACATCTAATGTTGCAAGTCTTTAGTGATTATTGTGGTCTTCAAACCTCCGAATCTTGTTTCTTTCATGTCATCCAGAAAATGAAATATTCATTCTGGTTCCTCTGACTCATACTCTTTCTGACATTTTGCAAAAAATGTCAACTCCAATTTTGCTTCTTCCTTTCTTCCTCCCCTTGTCTCTTCATACGGCACCATGACAGTCTTAGTTTCCGCAAAAGCTGAACTTTTCCCGCATATCTTTAATTCAATTATCATTTTAAACTATTCCGGGCTATTAATCCATCTCTAACTCCCTTCAACTCATTCATGCTTAATATTGTAATTTTTTTTCTAGAGATTTTATTTCAGTCTCTCTAAGCTTAAGTACGGTCCTGATTTGAGTTGCGAAAAAAAACAAACTTTTTTGAATCATTTTTGGCGAAAGAGAGAAACGGCATTTTTATTTCTTTTACAGTTTTCTTTTTTGATTTTTTGCGAGTTTTGTTTCATAAATTTTCATTATTTTCAATATTTTCTACTCAATTTATATTTATTATAGCAGATATAGAATGTTTTAAGCAGATATGTCTTTTAGTGGATGATTCATCATAGTCCAGGTAAAAAAAAATATTCCTAAATAATTTTTTGTCGATAGTTGGAAATGAAAATGACTTTTCCCTACTAAACCAATTTTATTTTATTTTTCTTGGAAATAAATGATTTGGGGATTTCTTTCTTATGATGTTTTTGTTCCGTCAAATTACGACCAGAAATAAAGTTTAAAAAAAAAAAAAAGTAATTGCTGTTTTTTATTGCTTTAAAAAAAAAAGAGCATCATAGTATCCCACCTGTGGTTTTTAAGACTTGTGCTTCTGAGCCATCATTCTATCTTGGAAAACTATTTCGACTATGTCTATTAAGTTCAACCATTCATTCTTGCAGGTAGTGTTGTGGGGTCACTAAATTAACCTTTGAAGAAGTAAGGGAACCACTCTCAATCCACTAATTATCTTCCTTTCATTTAAACCTTAGTACTTCACTTCAACTCCAGTACTTCATTTAAACCTCAGTACTTTATTTAAGCCTCAGTACTTCATTTAAACCTTACTACTTCATTTAAACTACAATACTTCATTTAAACCTCAGTACTTTTAAAGTCGTAGAATCTATCCTTAAGAGAAAGATTTGGAAATCTATTTTCTAAACATGAAGAAGAATGAACATATAAACTAGAACTGGAAATTATATAGCAAGTTAAATTATATAGCAAGGGCCCAATCCGTGAGTGGTGGCAATCTGTAAAACAAAAAAATAACAATAAATAATAATAATAAAAGTTTAAAGAGTATAAAAGGAAAAATTATGTTTAGCAAAATGATTTTTGAAAAAAAATCATGTAATCATATCTCTGATCGGTAGTACGACTTTCGTTAGGAACTCGCTGTTGGTGTTGATGATCTATCCTTACTCTGACTCATGATTCCCTGCTCTTCGAGAGTTTGGTGAATCTTTTGCTTTAACGGTGGATCTATTGAATGCCTTAAAGCAGTGGCTTTCAAACTGAAGTGCGTCTCGAAATACCAAGGGGTGCGTAGTAGTAGGGCGGTCTTTTTGCAGCAATATATATATATATATATATATATATATATATATATATATATATATATATATATATATATATATATATATAACAAAATATTTCTTTTAGCTTACAACAAAAATTATGGTGTATATATATATATATATATATATATATATATATATACCCAATTTTTGGCACCCCTTCGAAGTTTTGGCCCTCTTTTGACCTCCTTTAGGGGGCTTAGCCCCCCTTTTGATGTTTTGGCCTTGATACCGTATCAAGGCCCGAAATTGACCTTTCATAAAGGTTTGTGAGGGATTAAGTGGGATTAAATCATAGGTTGGTACCTGACGCTGTACCTGCTTTGGTAACTGTCCTAACTTGGTCATGCAGGTACCTGTCTTAACTTGAGCTCCTGTATGTACCAAATCTCTCATGAAATACGTTATTTCCATTCACACTCACACCTACACATACACACACGCACACCCGCTAGGCTACGTATACACACACGCACACCCGCTAGGCTACTTATACACACACACGCACACCCGCTAGGCTACTTATACACACATACACCCACCATAGACACTTACGCTCACACCTACACCTACACACACACACAAACACACACATAGACACATACACACATACCTAGACACATACACCCGCCCTATATACACACACCCACCCTCACCAACCCCACCATAGATACATACACCCATACACTCACACACTCACCTACCTACACCTACACCTACATACACTATGACACTTATACACACATACACCCACCCATAGACACTTACACCCACCCATAGACACTTACACTCACCCATAGACACTTACACTCACCCATATACACTTACACTCACACACACACACACACACACACACACACACTCGATATCTTAATGCCTCAGCTTTGATGCCTCAGCTTTGATGCCTCAACTTTGATGCCTCAGCTTTGATGCCTCAGCTTTAATGGCTCAGCTTTGATGGCTCAACTTTGATGGCTCAACTTTGATGGCTCAACTTTGATGGCTCAACTTTGATGACTCAGCTTTGATGGCGTCAACTTTGATGGCACCTATATTGATGGTTCAGCTTTGATGACTCAGATTTATTGATGGGTCAATACATTTTGATGGTTCCCAATCACCGTAAGGAGTGTCTAGGAGTGTTCTATTAGTGTTCTATGAGTACCAGATGAGTGCCAGTTGAGTGCCAATGAGTGCCAAGTGAGTGCCACATAGTGCCAAGTGAGTGCCACATAGTGCCAAGTGAGTGCCACATAGTGCCAACTGAGTGCCACTTTTTCCGAGCCTTTTCTAGCCTCCCTGAGCCTAGAATAGCCCTAATATTGGTGTCTACCCCTAGGTTATAAGGTATGAGGAATCGATTGGTGTATATTACAAGTTGCTAGGATGCTTCCTAGTATGAGTTAGCCTTTTCTAGCCTACCCTGATCACCGAACACCCCTAATATTGGTGCCTACCCCTATGTTATAAGGTATGATGACTCGATTGGTGTATATTATAAGTTGCTAGACTGCTTCCTACTATGGGTTAGCCTTTTCTAGCCTTTTCTAGCCTACCCTACATCATAGAACAGCCCTAATATTGATGCCTACCCTTATGTTATAAGGTGTGAGAACTCGAATGGTGCGTATTATAAGTTGCTAGATGGCCTCATCTTTCCAGCCTTTCCGTTTCCCGACGCAATCCACCCAGCGCGTTCCCGCTAGCCTTCGTCCCGCCCGCCCGCAGGCGCAATATTTTCGCGTAACCGCAGCTATTTTATAGTTTTGATATCAATGTAAACTATTCAAAGAATTTCATTTCAAATATACTATGAGTCATTCATTTTTATTTCATACTTAAACATTTTTATTTAAATACACTTTACAAACCCAAAAGCAGTAAAACAGTAAATCCAATAGAAGTGTTAACACCAAAGGGATTAGTAAACCTTTGTTTTACTGCTTTACTGCTTTACTACTACTGCTTTACTCTTTGTGTTTATTGTTATCATTATGTTTTCTTTTATATTTTTTATTTTTGTTTTAATACTTTTTTTTATTTATAAATTGTAACGTAAGAAGAAAAACACAGAGTGTCTGTTAAATATATTCATTTAATTTTACTAAAATTGTACGAAATTTTATTAAAAACATATATTTTACAGACCTTGAAGCAGTAAAACAGTAAATCAATAGCCTAATTGCCTAGCAACAGGGTTAGTAGGCTGTTTTGCTGCTTTATAATATATATATTTATTATTTACTGCTTTCTGCTTTACTGCATTTTATTAATTATTATTATTATTATTATTATTATTGTGTGTGTGTGTGTATTATTATTATTATTTTTTATTATTATTATTATTATTATTATTATTATTATTATTATTATTATTATTATTATTATTATTATTATTTATTAATATTATTATATAATATTATTATTATTATTATTATTATTATTATTATTATTATTATTATTATTATTATTATTATTATTATTATTATTATTATTATTATTATTATTATTATTATTATTATTATTATTATTATTATAATTATAATTATAATCCATATAACTGTATTATTATTATTATTAACATTATTATTATTATTATTATTATTATTAAATTATTATTATTATTATTGTTATTATTTTTATTATTATTTATATTAGTATTTTTAATTTTTATTATTATTTTTATTATTATTATTTTTATTATTATTTTTTTTTTTTTTCTATTATTTTTATTATTTTTTTTTTTTTTTTTTTTTTTTTTTTTTTTATTTTATTTTTATTTTTTTATGTGTATATTTTTTATTATTGTGTCTTGGGTGTTTATTTTTATTATTATTATTTTATTATTATTTTACTATTATTATTATATTATTGTTATTTTTATTATTATTTTTGTTATTATTTTTATTATTATTTTTATTATTATTTTTATTATTTTTTATAATTTTTTAAAAATTGTAACGTAAGAAGAAGAACCCAGAGTGCATGTTATATATAATGATTTTATTTATTAAAGTGCTAGTTTGGTAAAACATATACTTTACTGACCTAGCTTGATGAACAGTGATCAATGGCGCATTTGCTTTGGCAACCAGGAGGATTGACTGACCTTTGTTTTCCAGCTGCTGCTTTGCAACACTGTTTTACTGCTTTTTTATCATATTTTAATATATAATGATACTATTTATTAAAATTTTTTTATGTTTTTAATTAATCATTTACATTTATATTCACCCACTGCTAACTAAAATTATTTGTAAGTTTGTTTAAATACCGGTTTGTTTTATTATTATTATTATTATTATTATTATTATTATTATTATTATTATTATTATTATTATTTATTAGCTATTATTATTATTATTATTGTGATTCTTAACATTTAGTCAAAACTGAACCCTGGTATTATTGACATTATTATTGTTATTATTAATTATTGTTATTATTGTTGTTATTATTGTTATTATTGTTATTATTATTATTAATTTACATTAATTATTATTATTATTTATTAATTAATTATTATTATTATTATTATTATTATTATTATTAATTATTATTATATTATTGTGATTATTATTAATTATTTACAGACTATTATTGTGTGTGTGTGTGTGTATTATTAATTGTGATTATTATTCTTCATTAAATAATGTTCTTATTATTATTATATTATTATTAATTATTATTATTGGTGCTATTAACATTATTATTATTCCTTATTATTGTGTCATTATTCTAATTATTGATATTCTTATCAGGTGATTTTGCTTCTTATTAATTAATAATCTATGCATTGACCCGTTTCCAACGCGACCACGCCACCGCCACCACACACACACACACACACACCTGTTGTAAAATATACTGTTTAAACATATCAAATAGGTTCTTTTGTGTAGATAACAGGTACCTACTACGAATCAGTCTAATCCATGTTTGTAAATATTGAATTTATTTTAGGGGTTTGGTATCTTTGTTGTTATGTATGTTATTATTATTGGGATGTGGTCTGATGGAAGTTCTATTTATGTGTTTCAAGTTTTGTTGCAGAAGAGAGAACGAGAGAAGAAATTTATGTCTGGAGATGTTTGGGTATTATTGCTTGTGAAGGAATTCGGGTGGAGAGGTTGTTGTAGTTTAGAATGTTTAAGGTATGTAGTTTATCGAGAACGTAAATTCCACGATTATCTGTGAGGTATTCTCTGGATCAGGCTGTGATGGAAGTTGAAGTCGTCTCCCATTAATAATTAAAATATTAATTGTATTGATAGGATTTAAATTGGGTTTGTAGTTGTTCGGACAATGCTGGGATGAGGGATGGGGGATGTATATTGTATATGTTTAATATGTTATGGAGAATATTATTGTTGAAGAAAGAAAATGATTGGATTTTGAATATAGGGTCGTGAGTATTATGGTAAGAAAGGTTGTTTTTGATTAGTGTAAATAAGGTATGGTTTCCTGGTTGAGTGTCTGAATAAATGGAGTCATATCCATAAATTGGTGCTCTTGGGGTGTTTCGTGATGTGTGAGCTTCTTGTGTTAAAGCTATTTCAATGTTGTGTTTGCATAAGAAAGCAAGAATTTCTATGTTTGTTGTTAAGGCTATTTACATTAATTTGGAGGATTTTAATTATTAAATTATTACCGTTCAAGTTATTTGGTGGTAGGAACTTTGTTGAGGGGTTACAAATGAAGCAAGTTCATGTGTTGTTTTGATGGAGCAATCGTAAAGGGGGAATATTTGCTTTTATGGATCCTTCTATTGCAGTGGGAACACTTTATAGATGGGTGATTTTTGTGATGTGTTTGTTGCAAATGGGCCAGATATACTTTGATGGGTCTGGGTTTGGGTGTATATCACCAGATTGTTTTAGGGTGATAGAAGTGATATGAATGAAATTATTTTTATTGTCAGAGTATAGGGAAGATGAAAATCGAAGAAGGGAGAGGTGGGTGGCCTTGGTGGTCATGACTTGCGGGTGATCTGAGTAGGTCAGTGATGTCTCAGTTTTACTGCAGGTGAAATGAGGCATAAATGAATTTAACTCACTACACACAAAAAAAAAGAAAAAAAAAAAAAAAGATGCTGAGCATTGGTGCAATGAGGGTTATTTTGATGTATGTTTGGGCCTGTGAATAGCAGTTATAATTGGTTAGATCTACATTCTCGGCGTGAACCCTTTAAATTTTTATAAAAACCTCAATTTCCACACAAGTTGCATATTTTTAAAAAAGGTAGTTTTGTGTATGATATTTTTCATTCTCGTGTGTATGTTCGGTGATGTAGCGGAGTGCGGGGATTCAGTTTTAAATAAAATCGACTGCGGAGTGGGAGTCTCTCGGTGGTTTTAGGATCGAAATTGGGAAGAAATCGCGCGTCGGAGAGTGACGCGGTTAGTATATTTAGAAATCGCAACTCTGGGATGCTCGTGTGTCGTGTGTGTGTGCTGTTTGTGTTTGTGTGTCTCTGTCTCTCTACATACCTGATAAGTGGAACTCATAGAGGATTTCAAAGAATAAGTAATAAGCTTATGAGTGTGTGTGTGTGTTTGGGAGGGGGTGTGAGTATGGTGGGGAACAGAATAACCTCAGTCGCTCAAGTTAAATTTGAAAAGTGATGGTTGTGTGTGTGTGTGTGTTGTGTTGGGGACTACCTCTCTCTCTCTCTCTGTTGTTCTCGTGCGGTGCCGAGTTTTAGAACTGGGTTAGTGGTCGTGTGTAGATAGAGTGTTTGTGGTGTGGAGTGGAAGCCTCGAATTGAGGGTTATAGGTCACGCTATGAGGGGTGTGTGGTGTGTGTGTCCTCCGACGCTAGGGAGTCCCATGACAAAAATATATGCTACGGCGTGCGAAACAGAGGACGAAGGGAAGGTGGAGGTGGAGGTGGCAAGTTGAATAGAGAGAGAAAAGAAGTGGAGAAGGAAGGGATCTGAACTCAGCAGGACTGTGAACTAGCGACCGTATATGTATCTCACGCGGCTCATTACCGAGAGCCGTCTGTGCTCTTCTCGGTTAAAAAAAAGAACGGGAAAAATTTTTTTTTGGGTAAGTGATATTCTCTGTTAACGCCCTTATTCTGTGGAGTGTAAGTTGAACAAATTATGTTTTCTGTCTTATTTTCTCACAAAAAGATTTAATTTAATCAATAAATAACTGTAGATAAAAAGGAGACGATAAGGCGAGACATTCTGATTTTTTTTTTGTGATGTTTTGTTTTTGACGTTCGTAAAAAAAAAAAAAAAAAAAAAAAAAAAAAAAAAAAAGATTAGAAAACTCCAAGTTACAAAATGATAAATTAAAAGAAAGAATAAGATTCAGATGCAAACTCTATAAATTAAAAAAGTGAAATTTAAATTTTTTTTCTTCTTTTCAAGTAAGGTTCCTGGAATAAATAGATTTAATTATATAAAAATCGAAAACAGCATTCTAGTAGCATCCAGAGCTCACCACCTTGCCAAATCTCCCCATCATAACATGAAAATCTATTAGTTTCATTGTATATATTGATTGATTTGATCTATTGAATTTCATGTCATAATTGTGTTGAACTTTTCAGCTTCAAATTATATTTTTGTTTTATATGCTCTAAACAGTGTTTTTTTTTTACTCTCTTTTAATTTTTAGGCTTTTTCTTTATTCTAAGTAATATAATTTGTGTGGTTTCACATACCTCAAACTGTAAATTCAGGAAAAGACAACCACCCACCTCACCCCTCCTACCACCTCGATATTTTACATTAAGCATAGTATTTTAACAATTTTTTAAACTCTTTTGTCACTAAATTGATACTTAGAGTTATAAGTACTGTCAATTGAATAACATAATCTAAAACTGTATATATAGTTTCTTCAATCAATCAATGCTACGTGTCATATCGAACTAAAAAGGAGGGGAATTAATGTCAACGCACCCAACCCAGAGCCCTACATACTCACCATAAGTCAGACTTTACTGTACATGTAGTTCACCTTTTTACTTTGGGATACATAGTATATATTTATACAATTTTTTATCATTAACATTGTGTGTATTGTTCTGATACTCTGATCTAAATGAGTAGTTTTATACGTAAAACGTACCAGAATTAAAATCTCAATCAAGCCAAAACCATAGACTCATAGATAACCCGCACCAGATAATGTACAAAGAACCAAACCTAGCGTACTTACGCTCGAACTAAAAGCATAGTGCTCTTATAACATATATTAGGATCCAAATAACTTTAGAGGCGAGGTGAACTAGACAATGCATATGAACAGAGTCTATATCGCTGAATAGATGTAAGCTGAAATATGGTCGTTGTACACTATAGTCAAGGCTTGCCGTTTCTGCATCTTTATTTAATTTACTTATATTTTGGTTTATAATTCTCGAACTATCACAATTTTTTCATCGTAGTAAGTAGTATAGATAATGTTATTGAACTCTACAATGTTTGTATCTGTAAAACTTTTTGTTTTTTAAAAACTATTTAAATTTTAAGAGAACTTTGTTTTTGAAAGAACTCTCTTATGTATTTTTAATTTAATTCGGAACAAACTAAATTTGTTGACACTATCTTGTGCTTCATGTTGCCGAAATATATTTTCTTTTAAAACTCTTTCTAACAGATGATTCTTCTTTTAGTATGCTTTTATAGACGTAAAAATTTACAAATTTTACATACACTAAAGAGTAATCGTAATCAAACACCACACTCCCATCATCCCACACCAATCCAATATACTATAGATCTATTGATCTATATTAGGTAACAGCTGAACATACAAAGTTAATTACCCACAGTTAAAAGATCATAAACTAGACGTAACATAATCCTAACACACACCCGCCGTACGAGATAAAACGTCACATCATCTAGATCCTACTCTTAAGGCCAAAAAGGCTTACAAACTGGAGTGGAGAGGTGTGAGGGGATATTTATCGTAGAGGCGGGTTTCATGGTTTGTATAAATTTTAGTTTCATAGAAAAAGTTTCAAAATAACGATAAATAACAATAAAAATAACGATATTTTACTCTCTCTCTCCCACACATTTA
This sequence comes from Trachelipus rathkii, assembly GCA_015478945.1. Taxonomy (NCBI): domain Eukaryota; kingdom Metazoa; phylum Arthropoda; class Malacostraca; order Isopoda; family Trachelipodidae; genus Trachelipus; species Trachelipus rathkii. The sequence continues at coordinate 38,903 of JABUQX010041171.1, read as the reverse complement.
ATTCATCTATATCATTGGTGGACTGAGGATTTCGGCATGAAGCTTGAGGCAACGTTTTTCTCTATTATTATTTTTCTCTCATTTATTTAATAGCAATATGTGCCGAGGGTAGTAGTATTAATTATATACCGCTGACAGCACTTATCCTATATCTTCGCATTAACACAGAGTATACCATTAGCACTATTCTCTCAGTCACGAGAGGAGTAGAACGTATCCAGGCGTGGATAGGGTGTGGAACGAAACTCATGTGGTAGCTCAGCATTATAAATGGGATAATCCATGTTTATTGTAAATATCTAGCTTACACAGTGAAGCCTGGATATGAAGTTTGAGTCTGGGGGTATGGGGTCGAATCTTTAAGATGAGACGTTAATCTCGTTTTTATTGTACCACAGCTGTAATAGGTTCAGATGTATTGAACAGTGAAATCCTATAGCGCGTACCGGGAGATGTGACGAGATCGGGGATGTTTTGCAGGTGGGGCTCTCGCCTATCAATCACTTTACACTTCTCAGATTCTGCGGTGCAAACAACTCTATTCTATTCCATACCTCTCACAACTGTCATTCATACTGATAAGATATTTCAGTCTGGAGGCGCGGGTGGCCGTGCGGAGTATGACACATACATAGCTTTATTCCAGCTTCCGTGGTATCGATGCGCTACTGTATGATTCTTACTCGAAAGAATTAAAGCGCTATTATTTGCACCTCGCGTGGCAAGACAGGTAACATTTTCGCCTCCAGATTTCGTTTACGAAAAACTCTACATCCCATCGTAGGTCTTACGAAGGTCCTTGTGATCATCGATTTACACTAACGGAGGGCTGTAGGGACAGCTGGTTGGATATTGTGGCATACAATCACAGCACAGACACGAAATATATGGTTCACTTGGCAGAGCTAGACGAGAGAAATCTGTCGGTATAAAAAAGAGGCAATATTTATGGTAATGGAGGTTCTTTCTTTTCAGACTCAATCTCATATAATAAAGATAACTCGTGTTTTTTTTTCCATTTTTTATTTATTATTGTTACTCGCTCGGACGAACACAATACTTGGAATATCAAATAAATAACCAGTACAAGTGCAAATCATATAAAACCCATAAATCGTAATTTACATGTTACGTGATTATGTTTATTCACTATACTCGGTTGTATCTATGTCGATTTCAGGTGTTTGTTCGTCATTTGTTTACATTGTTATTTTATTTTTTTATATTCAATATGGTTCGTTCGTCGTTCATTTTTTAATAATCTCCATATTAACTTAAAACTTTTGAAATATAATGTCGAAAAGAAAGAATACTAGCAATTATCTATTATTAGAAAAGTCTGATTATATTTCACACCGAATATGTTCCGCTCAGTAAAGAAAATAATTTCGCTGTAAAAGGCTGGGGGAGTTTTGTATGTACATCTGCGCGATCCGGGCGGCTGCTAAGCTCGATTAGTGATATAGTCTTTGACAAGGATTCCTTCGTATATACCCTAACGAATTATACAATGATGGATTTTCATATATTGTTCGTTAAACGAATGGAGATGCGAAATTACCTGTATTCACTTCGGAGGTAGCAAATACATGACCTTTAGGGTCATGGGTGCGTCGCGATTGTGAATGGTTTGCATATCATTACATTGGTTGTTATTATTCTCGTTTTACACGGTAGTCTTGGTAAGGCTAAAGTATGGTGTAGTTTCTGATGGACCGTCCTCTCAGGGTGAGGAATTCTATCAAGAAGGTGCAGTAGTGACGAGGTGGATGTATATAGAATAGCGGTTGTTTTCACCGCATTGACTATGGTTTAAAAGTATGATGACGCCACTTTGGAACGACTCTCCACTTCCCTCTTTGTCTCCCTAGACACAGTACTGATGTACGTGATGGAAGGTATTCATGGTGGTTTCGCGCAATTCTCTGAATATTAAGACTATATGAGTAAATAAAAAAATAGAATTAAATAAAACGAAAAAATTTTTTAAAAAAAAATTAACGTTCAATACATAAAATTAATGAATCTGCTATCTGTATATCTTATAATTTCTTCATAAGCCTCACGCGAAAAAAAATTGTTTAATGATCTACATAAGAATATTTACAATAGACATGTAGGTTTACCAAATATAAATGCGAATATACAGAAGTTCAGTTAACCACAAACTACAATCAAGCGGATCCGTATTAGTCTCTCTGGAACGAAGACGAAATAACCGTGTAAGTGAACCTGTGTCATGCCGAAGAAAATGAAATTAGTGCTGTAAGCAACGTTATAATATCAATATAACTTACCATCCTCAAAGCAGTGTTAAAAAGTTTCTGAGAGAAATACAAATAGACATATGCTCCCATATTTAGTGGCGCAGTATCCTCTGTCCATGACTTAGATCTATATGTTTTAAAATAAAACGTATTTTTTATGGAATATTTATTTATGCTCTTTTCATTGAAATTAAATTGTTATAAAATGTACTTGTTTTACTTCCCCCCCCCCACCCATGGAAACCTTTTTGGTTAAGATCGCTAGTGATGGCTGGTTTTATCGAACGGCTGATTGTCGGGTGTTAAGGATGTTTGTTCTCGTAGTTTACTTTATACATCGAAGGTAAAACTTTGTTCGTCTGTTCAGCTGCGTGGTGGTCCTGAGTATGTCAACTATAGAATCTATGATTTCGATGGATTGGGGTGCGGGGGATGATGGCGGACAGTGGGTGGTTTGAAGTTACTGATTTACTCTTAGTGTATGGTAAATGTACTCTTTTTATTCTCGTAATATAAATAAAAAGAGAATAAAATTTTTTAGTTAAAAGAACACGTTTTAATACTTATAAAATTATAATTAGTGTTAAGTTCTTTTTTAAAATATATTTAGTTTTCAAGAAATCAATTTAAACTAAATAAAGTTTTTAAAAACAAAGTTTAATAAAAGTTTTTAAAACAAAGATGTTTAATTGGAAATCAAAGTAAAAGCATTAAAAGTTTTCTTTAAATCACAAAAGTTTTAAGAAATGAAATTAAAATTCTGAAAAATACATAAATAAATAAGATCAGTCAGTACTGATATTAAATGATATTATACATTCAGTTTCGCGACCTGGCTGTTGTTTCGTGATATGGGGCATTAGTAATAGATAACAATATTACTTGTTTTTAGAGGTTGTATGGAGACTTTGTGTTATGTCTAGTCTGTTTTATTATTTTCGTAATGCTAGGTGTTTTCGCTTATTGGTTTGGTCATTGTACCATCTTTTTTTCGTGTGGTGCATTTGATTGCTAATGTTTGCTTTATTGATGTGAAATCTTGGTACGTTGTTAATATTCATGATCGTTGACCAATTACACAGGTTATGAGAAGATTTTGTTTAATATTCACAATGGTTAATGTAACGAATATCCATCTGTAGAAAGTGTGAGCTAGGGTGTGTTAGGGTTTGTGAAAGGTCACATTCACTCTTCATTGATTCTGCCTCCTTCCCCCCATAATTCCCCAACTTTTTACAGTTAGGTTAATGCCCCTCCAACAAAATTTTGGAGCAAAGGTCCTGATAACATTTTGTTTAATATAAATTACTCTCTTGTTATTAATTTTCAATTGAATGGAGGTGAGGTGAGGGAGTTGGGTGGTTTTACTTACTGATTTACGGTTATAGGGTATGTAAAAACACAATTCTTTACGTTACAAACTAAACCCTTGGGGAAATCTTTAGTAAAAAAAACTGTTTAGAGTATAAACGAAATTAATGTAAGTATTTTGTGGGTTATGTTAGACAATAATGAATGAATCATTAGATTCAATCATCATATATCAAGATGCAATAGATCTAGATGGGAGATTGCAAGGGTAGGGAGGCTCTGAGGCTTTTTTTTTTTTTCCTGGGGGGGGCTTTTGGTTTTTGGATCATATAACGTATTTTTTAGTTTATAAACTTTAAAATAATAAAGAAGCATTTAAATTTCTATTTTTAATTTGTTTAAAAGATTTTTTTTTTTTTTTTTTTTTTTTTTTTTTTTTTTTTTTTTTTTTTTTTTTTTTTTTTTTTTTTTTTTTGTTTTTTTTTTTTTTTTACGACTTCAACTCTCATATTGATTTTACGGCTTATAGGGTATGTATTTGATACGTCCGGTTTATTGGACTGTTCGACGTGATGTTGATTATGCGCGCGGGGCGCGCGCACCGAGCCGCTCCGGTGAAGCTGGTCAAGTGGCCGTGACTTGCCTCTGAGGTCAGGACTCGCTTTCCCACTCGTGTTCCTTCTGCTGTGGTACTTATATTTCCTTCCTCTTTTGCTTCTTGTTTTGCACGCTGTGTTTTTTTTTCAGTTGGGACCCCTACGTGGGGGGCCACTAAGACCTTATACGATATATACCCTCATATTCGAGCTTCTACACGATTCTTCCAAGAAAGATGACAAGAAAATGAAACACTGAATACATTGTTGTTATACGCTTGTTTATTAACTCGGCGACGCATCTGGCACCGGTTTCGCCGGGGGGCTCCATTATACTCCTTCAGTATTTCTCTTAATATTTCTTTATATCTTGCGTTGTCGTAGGAGTGGTACTACGCATCGTAGGGGTTATACAGTTACTGCACATCCTAAACACACTTTTTCTGCCAATTTGACGAGGATAGCGTAAGAACTGCTAAGGGCCGTGTGTTAGATAGTGAGGGGATGGGGGTGGGTTGGAGTTATATATAAGTATTATTAAATTATATTTTCTCTCAACTTTCTCCCTTTCTCCTCTCTCCCAAGAGTCGCTTTACTAAACAACCGATCCAAGACTCCGCTCCCAGGTGATGTGTCGGCGTTCTAAAGACAAACCGACTCGAAATCCGAGTCGATTTTTTGTAAGAACTGAAACTCGACTCGAGTTTCTGACTTCCTCCGCGATGGAATAAATTTTCGGCTATTCACAACATTTTAATGCAACCTGTACGGGAAATAGAAACTTGTGTCTCTCTTCAATTCTCAAAGGGATTAGGCAACGCGCGCCGTTGGAAAGCTCGGAGGATACTACGCCATGATCACTAAACAAGACAAAGTCTCGTCTGACCTTAAAAAAAAAGATATAAAAATATAAACATGATCACACACTTAAAAATTATAATCTCTCTCCCCTCGTCAGGTTTGTTGTGTTAAATCCGTATTTATTAGTCGGATATTGGAGCAATTTAACGATCTCTGCACTCACAACATAATAACCGTATCTTCAATTTAGTGGTGTCATTATGATTTGTCTCACTGTGGTTTTTTTTTCTTTCCCGTGTTGCGTAGGATGGGATATTTTACTACAGCCTTGTATTCATAATGCAATATAATGATTTCTTTTTTGTCTCAATTATCTGTCAAGATTGAATTGTGGTATTAGTGTAAAGAATAAAACTAATCTCCTATGGGAATGATCAAAGAAATAATTAAAAATGGCGCGTAAAAGGTGCTCAAAAATACAAAGGTAGGATCAGCCATATATCTTTTTAGAATCTCCTGCTTGATATTGCATCTGTGCGATTTCCTCTTGTTGTTTGCTTTTCTATTTTATCTAACACTATTGTTAACATGCCGTCATAATTTATAATATCTTTATTGGTTTTGCTTAATGTTAATTCCTTAGCTTGCGGGATGTGTTCGCTTTCTTTTGCTACAATTACGCAATTGTCGGTATAGCAGTATAATACTCTTTGGGCGGCAGACTACAAGTGTCTGTATAGTTTAATTCTTGCATGGGTTGCTGTGAATGCGGCGACGGCTATATTCTTGGATTAAAAGTGCTATAAGCGTAGCCAGTATATCTACAATATTATATGTTTTTGACCACCAACTACAATATTAAAATTTTCCAAATCCACGGGTTTTGCTAAAGTCCAATCATCAGCTTCACTGTGACATATAATGTCTTCCGTATGCGTAGCCCGTTCGGTCATTTTCCCTCAAAGAGAATTAAGACATTACTTGGCTATGAATCGAAAACTTGGGTTGTTCAGGTCCTTAGTGTTATCCAGTCTACCACCTTCTATTCTTTCGAATGCTTCGATATAAAATATTTATTTCAGGTTCGGAGATGCCTTCCGAAAACCCTGAAGACTCTACTTTTCATTTTAGGAACTCTTTCACATAATCTGTAAATAATCCAACTGTAGTTCCGAACGTCCAGATTTCGAAGATTTTGAGGATCTTGCAACCTTTGTCAATTGCCAATTTTAGTTTAGAGTAAACACCAGTAATCTCGGGCTGTCTTTCAGTATGATAGAACTGGCCTTCATATTCTTCAGTGCATGTCAGACAAAGAGTGATCACTAGTCTTTCTTTATATCTCCCTTGCAAAACGGATATGTACAAATCTTGGAGGTAGAACACACACATATGCTACACCAAAATACTTTTTATGCATGTTTTGGATGTATTCAGATAAAGTGTTGAGTTTATTCCATATAAGTTTATTAGGGACACCAGATGGGAACTCTTGGGTTTTTTTGAACCCAAGGGTAAAATGACGTGAAATCTAAGTAATATATTTTGGTAGAACCGTTAGTTGGCGCGTAATTATACACAAATGGCTCTTTGCGGCCCCCATGCTGAGCCTCCCACAATAAGAAGTCTATAATTAGCTACCTCGTTACCTATTCTACTTAAATAACCTTTCAAAAGTTCAATTTTTTCTTCTTCATCTTCACCAAGTTCACCATTCGTAACCACTTCCATACATTCATCTTTCATTTTCAACCATTCGCATTCCCATACCCTTACAACTTCAAAACCTGCGTTGTAATAAGAGGCTTCATGCAATAAAAGTAATATGTATTGGTAGAGACTGGAAATACCTCCCATGTTCTAACTTTTCATTCCCACACCATGCCTGATACATCCATAGTAGTAAGGGGAGTGAGATCGGCAGGAGGCATGTTGCAATGGAACATCGCAGTGTTGCATGCAATGTTGTAAATGTTGCAAGCAACATTTGCAACATTTTGCAACATATATCTTTTCTGAATTTTTTACCCTTCTTGGGTCAAATTATGGGTTTTCGTGTACGGAGAAGCGTTTTGCGGGGTCGATGACGCGTTTGGACCCCTCCCCAAGGCTGCACCGCATCGTTTCAATGCAACTCTCCGTATTTTTCGCCGTGTTTCTTCGTATCATCCTCGCTTTTCTATATCTCATATACCTTTCTGAGCCCTTTTTAGTATTTTTTAACCGCTATGACGATACATTTCAATCTTTTTATATATTTGACGTAGGATCATGAATGTACTTTCCATATTTACGAATGTTTTTTTATATGAAGTCACAACCAGGTGTCTATTATAGTGCATTGAGTCACAATTTCAGTCGTTAGGCCTAAATACATTATCCTATCAATTGGTTCCATAGCAACCATTAGGCTTAAATACGTACCCATAGCAACATTAGTAACATCATATTAAAGGTATACGAATTCTCAAAGCGTTTCAAATCAGCTCAGATACCCATTCAAGCATATTGGTTATATATATATTATATATATATATATATATAATAATATAATATATATATATATATTAATATATTATATATATATATATATATATATATATATATATATATATATAATATATAATCAATATCAATAGTTTGAAATTATTAAACATATGTATTTATCATATGAATTTTAAATATGTAAAACTATGAGTGAAGGACTTGGAGTTGAACCATTGCCCTTTTAACTCTCTACCCAGAGCTTTAACCACTATGCCACAGGTACTTGGAGATAAAATCCGAAAATATAATATTTCTGTCATAGATTACGATCAAATTTAAACTCGAACCTTTTACCTAACGAAGTATTATATATATATATATATATATATATATATATATATATATATATATATATATATATATATATATATATAATATAATATAATATATATATATATATATATATAAATATATATATATATATATATATATATATATATATATATATATATATATATATATAAATATACTGGGCATAAATAATAACATATTTTTACGTATACGATGACCAAGTGCATCTATTGTTCATAACCCCATAAGTCAGATATTCTTCATCTCACGAGTCAAATATTCTATATGAAACACCTCGCAAGTGGGTTTTCCCATATTCAGTCACACACACGGCATACATACGCACACACCTATATATATATATATATATATATATATATATATATATATGATAAATATAAATAATATATAATAATTAATATATATATATAATATAATATATAAGTATCCCTGTGTGGGGGGGAGAAAGAATGCTCCATATCGTATGTCCTGCGTTTCGTAGAAGGCGACTACAGGGACGGTGGTAGTTGGGTTGGCTGCCACTACCACCTATCTCTTGCTAGGAATGCTGATGCACGCCTCGGAGATGGTCGTGATCGCCATAAACGGCCTTCTAATTTTCGGCGAATATGTAATGAATCGTATGGGTACATGAATGTCAGAGGAAAATAAATGTTGAGGAGAGAGGAGAGAGGTGTGATGGATGTATTTTAGAAAGGGCAATTTTTGACTTGCTCGCTGTGGATTGAAACAAAGATGAAGGAAAACGTGAAAATGAGTGGTGTGGTGTGAAATGTGTGTGTGCTGTGGGGAAAGAAATGAGAGAGGAGAGACATGAAGTTGCAATTTTGAGATGACTGTCTGTACAATACTTAGGATGGGTTTTATTTCGGTGAGTACTAGAATTCAAATGGTCAAATTTAAGTTTGAGAAAGCTAAGGTATGTGTGATTGAAGGATTTGGTTCATCTGAGAGTGATGTTGAGAAGTGTGAGATTTCTGGAACAATCTGAATGATATTTTGGACGGGGTGAGTGCAAGTTCGGAATAATTGCGTTGGGTGACTTGAATGGTTGGGATAGGTGATCGAAAGAGAGATGGTATAACAGGTGCCTTTGGAATTGCGAAAGAAAAGAAGAGTGGTTGGAAGGTAATAGGTTTCTGTGAGAAGAGAGGTATGTGTGTAAGAAATGTATTTTTTTTAACACAAGACTATCCAAAAGCATAAGAGAGTTGGTGTAGGTAGAGATGGTGTCGAATTGAAGAGTAGGTTGATTTTGTGTTGGTGAAGAAGGATATAAAGTGTGTGATGGATGCTAAATCAGTGAGGGCTTTGGGAATGGGAATATCAGGTCATCATGTTGTTTATGTAAGATTAAATTAGTGGGGGCATGTATGGAGAGGAAAGAGATAAAGAAGGAAGTGGGAAGAATTAAGGATGAGTAGTTACGTGAACAAGGTTATAAGGAAAGTACGTGAGATCGCTTGCAAATAAATCAGTTGCATGTGAACAAAGAGTAAACTGAAAAAATCTGGACACAAACGATGGAAACCATTATCAGTTGTGCAAGAGAAATAGGTGGATGTGCTAAAGTAGGAAGTAAGAATGTTAACAGTGAATGGTGGAATGAAGAGGTGAATCAAAAGAGGTTAAAGGTAAAAAAGAAGCGTCATGGTGAAGTACTAAGAGCCAAATATGAAGTCTCAAAGAAATATGGGCTGGAAGTCATATGAGGAGTGAAAAAGAAATACTAAAAAGTGCATACGTAGGAGAAAACAAGAGGTAATTGAAACAGTTTGGAAGGAGGATGAAAATGGACTTACAAGGGAATAGAAGGCTCTTCTGGAAGGATATGCAGCGAAAGTAAGAATTGAGAATAAAGGAATCTGCTCTTAAATAATGAATAGGGATCGTGCTTTTGTTAACTGATGAAAGGATGTGAGGGTGGATGTGTGGAAAGAACACTTGAAAATGCGCAAGATCATTAACGTAATGAAGACGGTCATAGTAATGTTTGTGGGGGTTTGATGTGCAGAAGGAATAGGTATTTCAGGGATGAGGTCATTAGTAAGGAGACGGTAATGGGTAGAGTGAGAAAGTGAAGAATGGTAAATCTGCAGTATAGATAAAATTACTGGTGAAATGTTCAAGAACGGAGGTGAGATGTGATTGATTGGATTTGGAAGTTGTGTAATAACGCGTTTATGGAGGCTATAGTTCCAAGGGATTGGAGAAGAGCGGTTAATAGTACCCTTATATAAGGGTAACGAAGATAAGGGGAAAAAAGGGGATCTGTTTAGATTATAGGGGAATAAGTTTATGAGTGTTGTAGTGAAGGCGATATGCTGGTATTTTGTACGAAAGAGTGCGTCGATGACTGAAGGAACTGATTGGTGAAGAAACAAGGTGTGCGTTTTAGGAGTGGTAGAGGATTGTGGATCAAATTTTTACATTGAAACAAATGATTGAGACAATGAGGGAGAAGAAGAATAAATCTGATTTAGGTTTTATGGATTGCAACAGGCATATGATAGGAATAATAGGGAAAGCTTTATGGCAGGTGTTAAGTGATATGGTATAGTGATATTTGGTGGTAGGCTTCTGGAATGGAATCAAAAGTTCTAATTGTATGGACGATAGTGAAGCCTGTTGTAAGAATAAATGGTAATCAATGGTGATTGGTACGATTAAATCGGAGTGCAGACAGGGTTGTGTTATGTCTCCGTTGCTATTTAATTGGTTTATGATGGGGCGTTTGAAAGATTTCGAGGTCGGGATGGCAGGAAATGGTGTTAGAATTGATTTGGAGAATGGAGATGAGTGGAGGTGCCCTACCTATATATATGCGGGATGATTTGGTTCTGTGTGGCGAATCTGAATAAGTTTGAGAGGATTGGTAGAGAGATTTGGCAGGGTGATGGTGAGCAGGGGCTTGAAAGTTAACGTGGATATGAGTAAAGGTTATTGTTGTGAGCGAGGACAGTTGCCCTCAAGTGTGAGAGTATGTTAGATGTGTGAACAGCTGGAACACAGTGTCTGGAGTTTAAATATTTAGGGCATATGTTGAATAGAAAGGAGAACGGATGATGCAGAGCTATAGAGGAATGGTTGTCGAATGGCAGGAAGGGTGGCGTGGTGCAATTAAATCGTGGTGAATGTAAAGGACAAGTCTGAGTGGCATAGGTCTTAAATGAGGGGTATTTTGTTACCTGCTTATGAATATAGTTGTGAGACTATGGTCTGGAATAAGAAGTATAGATCTAAAGTTCAATGTTTCAGATGGAACAATCTTAGGGGAGTGCTAGTGTTGAAGAAGAATGATAAATGAGGAATTGAACCTATTACAGAGAGTTGTGTCGCGTCGTGAAAAAAGGGGTAAATAAGAGTAATATAAATGAAAGTATGTTGAGTATTTGGGTTTGGATATGGAAAGGATGAATGATAGTCGGTTGGTTAAGCGGATGTATAGGGGCGAGTGTGTTGGGAACCGACCGGCTGGGAGACCGAATAAAAAGTGGATTGAGTCAGTAAAGGAATGTTTGCAGGATGAGAAATGTGAGTTGTAGAGCTGAGAAGAAAAGGTAAACAGA
>JABUQX010041171.1:0-22500 GCA_015478945.1 Trachelipus rathkii | reverse complement strand
GTTTTAAAATTTCGAGATATTGTTGTATCTAGCAAATGCTACTCAAGCTGCTGATCCTATGAGCACTGGAACAAGACTGAGTGTCTGAATGGATATTCATTTCATATAACATAAATAGGATCTATTAGGTGTTGCCTAATTACAGATACATGAGCTAATAGCTGAATTTTTCACTAGAATAGATAATAATCAATTCACTACTCAGATTTATATAGTAGAACACGTAGCCTAACGCGAGAGCGCCCGCAAACGCGCCCCGGTGCGGAACCGACACATGAACCCGAATGCGTAATATGCGGACGCGAAAATGTTTTCTTTATGATATGTCGTTGTAAACTTTCATTACATCATTTTGTATTTTCAAATATACCGTTTCTTATATGAGTCGTTCATCTTATTTCTACTTGAACATTTTTAATTTTATTTATAGAAAAATACTATTTCACTTGCAGAGTTTCTTGAAAAACATTTAGATTTCGAAAGAACATTTTGTCTCGTAGAAAACAGTTTGTTTTATATAACCTAAAGTTATAGTTCCCTAAGGGAAATAGAACAAATAGTCCGAAAGTGACATCATCCATAATCCTCTTTGTGGTATACCTTTTAGATCTTAATACTTTTGGGTTTGTAAAACAAGTTTTTATATGCCCTAAAAGCTGCAACTCCATAGAGAGCTAATGTATGAAGTTGTTCCATCCCCTTCCTTTAAGGTATATCTACGGATTTCATGGAGAGTTAGGGGTTTATAAAAACACGAATTTATCGATACTAAAGCTGTACCTTTATAAGCCAGCAATTACTCAGCCCTGATAGAGCTGTCTCATTCACCATGATATATGCTTCGGTTTTACTGGTTTAATGCTTTACGCACATGGTTTACTGTTTCAACTATTTTACCAAACATTTTTATATTTTATATATATATATATATATCATATATATATATATATATATATATATATATATATATATATATATATATTATATATATATATATATATAAATATATTTATTTATATATATATATATATATATATATATATATAAACTTCCTATGTGATACAGAAAGTTATTATAAAAATATATTACATAATTACTATATTAGTTAAATATACAATGCGTGTTCATGCATAAATAAACTTCCCCTCCATGCACAAACCGTAATTTCTTTGTATGGACTTCCAGTATAGGTACCATATTATTATACTTCAAATTTATATCGAAGTATGTAAGTTCATACCCTCTTCTATATCAACTGTTGTTTGCATTCGGTAACCATTGACAGTATCTCATCTGATTTGTAATAAACACAGGTGTACCAAGATTTTAAAATAAGCTAACGCATTTGGATACATGTTATAAGGTTCGTAAATATACCTTGAACAGTTCACAAACTAATATTATACATACTGTATGGGACTGTAACTGGATATCATCCTCTAGGATATGGGTCCTACCACTTTGAAATAAATTGCTCCATATTTTCGCGTCCGCGAAGTAATATTACGCCGGCGGGTTCATGCATCTTTTCCGCACAGGGTCGCGCTTGCGGGCACTCTCGCGTTGGGCTTCTCGTATTCTACTATAAATCTAGTGAATTAATTATTATCTATTCTAGTGAAATTCAGCTATTAGTTCATGTATCTCTAATTAGGCAACACCTAATAGATCCATATTGGTATATTTTAAATGAAATGAATATCCATTCAGACACTCATTCTTGTTCCAGTGCTCATAGACACCTAGGAGAACTTTCAGAGAAGCATTCGCTAGATCCTGCAATATCTCGAAATTTTAAACCTAGTCAAACGAATATTTTCCAACTCAAAAAGTTATTCTCAATGTAAGTATTTATTATAAATATAAGCGTACTTCCTGATCAGTAACACAAACTAAGTTTAAAGTATTTAAATACACTCTCCTAAATTTAAACCAGCCTCTGCAAATAAAGATCTGGTTTTAAAAATAGTTTTGTATTTTACATATGTGTACTGGACATGCTTGCATGATATGTTTTGAAAAATTTTATCAAGTCATTCATACCATTTCAGATAAATGCTTCTATATATATATAGTAGTAGTAATATATATATATATATATATATATATATATATATATATATATATATATATATATATATATATATATTATATATATATATATATATATATATATATATATAAACGCATGTGACGAGATGGATATTGCTCTATGTTACAATGGCAGGTAGTTATATCATAAATTTATTTTCACTTTTAAAGCTTAAAATTGTAAAAATGATGATTGTTAGACATCGTTGTTGCATAATGTTTTGTAATACTTATTAAAAGTCTCTTCGTAGAGTATATGTTCAAGTGGAACATTGAATAAATGTTTGTTAAACAGATATATAATAATATGAATAAGAATGTATGTCTGAGCGCGCGATTGTGTGTGTGTGATTGTATAGAAGATAAATAACAAACTCAGTTCATAAATATAAATAACAGTATATAATAATAATTACCAATCATCAGACGTTGAGAGCTATCTTTATGTCCAGACATATAGTGTGAAACTGAAAATGTCGTGATCTTTGTACCTATAACTCTTATCTAGTGTTTGTTTTTCACCCATAACTGTGATTGGTCGTAATGAGCCAATCATAGCAAAGATCCTACGGTGTGATGTCATTTATTATGACGATATAAGAACGACGGATTTGTTGTTGAAATGATTAGTTTTGATATAGATTCTGGTGTGTGAACATATCTCTTTAAAATAATAACTTTAATCAAGTTAATAAATTGCTGCGTTACGGTAAGGTATATAACGGTGTATGTACATCATACAGACGAATCGGTACTAGTACTACTACTATTACAACCACTACTACTACTGATACTACTACTACTACTACTACTACTACTACTACTACTACTACTACTACTACTACTACTACTACTACTACTACTACTACTACTACTACTACTACTACTACTACTACTACTACTACTACTACTACTAATGCTTAAGCTATAACTAATTAAGTTATAATTAATTAAAGGAGCGAAGGTGGTGTATTTATAGAGAGAAGGACTAGTGGTGAAACATAGGTCAAGTGTGTTCAAGAATTGGTGGGACGATCCGGAATGTGTTGGTTCTTAATTAGTTGCCCAGATCGTTAAGAATGTCGAATGATTCGGCCTCCTCCCCCACCTAAATCAGTGAGAGATCCCAACCATTCAGTGTTGTGTACATTGAAATCCCCTAGATAGATGACCTCAGTATTTGGATGAGAAGATATAACAGTCTCGTGAGAAGTGGTAAGATATTCAAAAAAGGCGTGAAAATCTGTTTCTGTTAGGAGAACAATAGCAGAAGCACAAGATTATTGTAGTAGAAGGAAGAAAGATTTTGCCGCTACCGTGGCTCAATTGGTAGATCTTCGAGACCATGGAGACGTGGCAGGAGTGTTAATGTTAACATAGGCGCACACATACTCCACCTTTAGACGGAAATTATGAAATAAAATATAGTTGGATACATTGAATGAGTTAGAGGATGAATTCTGAAGCCATCTGAGTCTCAGACAAGAACAAAGATTAGGCTAGAGTTAGAGAGGTGGTATTCAACGCACCCTAGAATTTAAGCCATGGATGTTGGTGAATAGAGAGCCCGCATCTATGCAAATCTGCCATCTCACACACACACAAACTGCCCACACACACACGCACACGCACACGCACACGCACACGCACACGCACACGCACACACACAAACAAGAACAAAAGCCAAAAACAAAAGGAAAAATCGGGATAAAATTCATCAAACGCTAAACCTAAGTTAAAAAGTTTAATGTGCTAAAATTAATTAAAAATCAGATTTTGTATAATAAATAAAAAAATAAAACTCAAACTTACGTAACCTTTCCCAGTTTACCCTACTAAAAATTCGCAACCAAAAAAAAAAAAAAAGGAAAAAAGAAAAGAAAAAAAAACTTAAAACTAGAACTTATCTTTTAAAAACTCCACGTGCAAAACTTCACTGAATCTAATAAATGTATACCAACAGATATGATTTAATAAAAACTTTAATTAAAACAAAGGCAAGATTGAAAAACACACACTTTCACTAAACACAGCTATACAAAATAATAATAACAACAGATAAAATAAATATAAACTGCGAGAGCACTCAAAAACACGTCTGCACTTCACAATGACCAAAAACTATATATCATATAATGCTAATCTTTCAGTGTGAGGCTAATGGGTAAAATTTTATGGTTCGATCCTTTATAGACTAATGTAAAATCCAAGTCATGTTGGCCACTGACTTGGGAATTTCCATTACATCGTTAGATTTTGCATTTGAGACGTTAATTTAAGAGTTTCTTTCAGAAAATCCATGTCATATCGGCTGATGACTTGGGTTTTCCCTAACTATGTTTCATATTAATGGTTTCTAAGGTAGGCGAAGCCGTTTCTCAGATCGGCGAGACGTATGGACTTAACCCTAACGCAACACGCTACACAGTACCGTCTCGAGACTTCACAGCCTTGCACCTCACCCCTCGCCGCACCTGTTATATATATATATATATATATATATATATATATATATATATATATATATATATATATATATATATATATATATATATATATATATATATATATATATATATATTTATATATATATATAACTATATATATATATATATATATATATATATATGGCCAGCGTCTGGATTAGCCGTCATATTGTATCTTAAAAACTGTGTCTGCTACAGTAAAACGGAATACATTGCTGGAATCCTAGTTTGCCCTGCAAATGTAAAAAAAAAAAAAAAAAAAAAAAAAATATATCTCAAAACAACAGCTACAGCAAAAAGAAAAACATAATATAAATCGTAAAATTTTACATAAAAAAATGTAAAAAAAAATAATAATAAAAAAATTATTGTTAATAATTATAGTAATATGATTAGAAGGCTTCCTATTTAGAGACCTTATTGGTTTCTCGTTAAATAAATGAACTTCTATTAAATTTTTACCTTTATACGGCACTAGGGGGCTCGAGCCGACGGGAACATGGGGACGTTTTCCATACCCCGTAGAGAGAGGGGCCATTAACCCCGCGACACCAGCCACCAAGAGCAGGACCGGAGACCCTCCCGGAGGAAATTAGTCCTGCCCGTAGTTCCCAGGCGCCGAGACCGACTCCTACTATCGGTGCGTGCTGCCCTTGGGGTATTCTTTGGTAAAAAAGCAAGCAATAGGGTCTGTTTAACAACAGTATAAAGGTGCTAAGCAGGCTTCAGCTGTCACTGTACCTGTTATTAACAATAATTCTTTGAAATTTTTACATTTTCTTTATATGTGGCTACCAGAATTCAAAATGTCTTCACTGTAGCAATGCAATTTTTAATTACTATTTTTTTTTTTTTTACATTTGCAGGGCAAACTTTGGACCAGCATTCCAGCAATGTATTCCGTTTTACTGTAGCATTAATAGTTTAAGATACATATGACATTAATCCAGACATATTTATATAAATATATATATATATATATATATATATATATATATATATATATATATATATATATATATATATATCTATATATCTCTTCCTCTATCTCACTCTACTATATATATATATATATATATATATACCAGAAGGTGAACTCCCGCTCATTTAGGGGTCCGCTAGCGCGCCTCGCACCTCGAAAACGTAGTCCGCTAGCGCTCCTCCGCTATTTAAGACCATCAAACCTCCGCTATCGCAAGTCCGCACATCTTACACGTATCCCACTTGTAATGTGGGCTTTCACAAAGATTTTAATAATAAAATACTAAATAGTATATATCTTACAAAAAATTTATTTATAATATTATGTGAAAAATTAATGAATGTTTACAAAATCTCAAGATTTTCCACTTCCTCTTGTCTTCTTCAAACGACAAGAGATCCATAATACCTTTCAAAAGATTAGGTGCTCAAAATAAAAGCAGTTAAGGATGACCTCTTTGCCCTCAAAATATCCCTACCAATACCAAATATTCGCTCTACAGCCAGCAGAACTAGGGAGTGGTGTATTATATTTTATGAACAAGTTCAACAAATTCTACCTATGCTGAAAGGGAAAGATGTCCTTGGTGAGAGGAATGCTGGTGTTAGTTCACTTCCAGCAGTCCATTGCTAATTAATTTCCTCACCTAAATCATTCTGCCTCCCCTTCTGAAATATTTTGACCACCCTGTCCACCCATAAGAAGGTCTATTTCATTCAAGACTTTAGTAGAATCCATGAAAGCCTCGACTCCTGCAGAGTCGATGCTAATGCTACTTATCAGCTCGGTAGCTATATATATATATATATATATATATATATATATATATATATATATATATATATATATATATATATATATATATATATATATATATATATATATATATACATAGTAATACATAAATAATAAAAATAAAGTTATGTATGCATATATATAAAAATATATATATATATATATATATATATATATATATATATATATATATATATATATATATATATATATATATAGTAATAATAAAATTAATTAAAGCTAAATAGATGGGGTAATAGCCATTCAGTCTATATAATCATTAATTTAAATGTTATTTATTATATATGGTACCTTTAAGGAGGTTGAGATTATTTTTGGAAGTTTAATTATTAAAAAACAATAAGTCTTAGACTAAAAGTATAATTAGTTATAAACTTAAAATAAATATATTTCTTTATTATAACCAATAAGAATTCTTAATAAGTAAACTATATTTTAATTTTTTAAAAAGGTGCGGAACAAAAGAGCGGAAACTTTTTTTGATCCGCACGTGCAAGTCCGCTAATTTCCTGGCGACTCCGCACCTCGCTAGTCCGCACCTATTCACCGTGGTCACTCGGGCGGACTGGCGGACTAACAACTTTAAAAAGGCAGAAGTGCCCTCTGATATATATATATATATATATATATATATGTATATATATATATATATATATATATATAGATTTTGACAAAAGATCTATACATCTCTAAAGATATATTATTTTTCATATATATATATATGTAAATATGTATGTAAAAAAATAATATATGTATATATATATATATATATATATATAATAATATATATGTATGTAATAACAATAATATTTATAATAACAACAATGTTATATATATATATATATATGTATATATATATGTATAATAATATATATATATATATAATATATAATAATAATAAATAATATATATATATAATATATACTAATAATTTGTAATATATATATAATATATATATGTAAAAATAATAATAAAGAATAATAAGAATAATAATTATAATTTATATAATATTTAGAATATATATATAATTGTAATACATATATAATAAGAAGAATAAAGATAATATAATATGGAATATTTTTAGAATAATAAGAATTGTAATAATAATAATAATAATATGTAATAATAATAATAATAATAATAATAATAATAATATATATATAAATATATATATATATATATATATATATATATATATATATATATATATATATATATATATATATATATATTTAAGCCAATGTGTCATAGGGGCAGAGTTCGAATTTTTCAAATTTTTTACCCGTATTTCTTTTAAACATGGTATCCTTATTACGGATGGTGTCACCTCGGTGGACCCTAGGCTTCACATCGCTAGGCCCCCTGCAAGTGGGTGTTGAGGTCTTTAACTTAGATAGGTGGAAAATAAGCAGTCGACATGCTTCTGAATGAGGGAAGGGCAGTTTCATGATACGGGTGCTGAGAGGCGGGTGGGACTGGATCAGTCTTGTTACAAACGTATAATAATATTCCAAATGTGGGTATCTTTACGAACCATTAGAACTAGATTTGAGGGCGTCAGAAAGCCCCTGCTAATGCAGTGTATTACGTTTTCTATTCTTTTAATAATACGTATACTCCATTTTTCTCTTCAAACATATACATTTATATTTTCATGTAAGGTTTTTCTAATCCTTGATCATTAACTATAATAATATCTTATTACACAGACCTTTATTTAACAGAAAGACGTTATAATAACGCTATTTTTCTTGCATACGTTTTCTGTTTATTCTTGTTTTCTTTTGTTTAAATTTTATTATTTCATGTTTTATTTTGTTTAAAGTTGTTATTTATTTTAAAAATATATTTATTTTTAGAAAATCTGTTTCATTATTAAAAGAATAATTCATAAATAAAATTATATTAAAAAATATGTTCTTTACGGCCCCTAAAACAGTGAAGCAGTAAAGCAGTAGCGCTGACATTATACCCCCTCCCATTCCCCTTGGCAAACCCCTCCATGTTTTCTTGACTTACTGCTTTACGTTATATTTGGTCGAGTATTATGCATATACAAAACATACAAATGACTTCTTTACATAAGCACATCATATAATTTATTAAAAACATTTAATGTTTTTGCTAATTTTCTTCTTTTTTATTAAATAAAAATATCAAATGATCAATTAATCAATAGATCAGATTACAATTAACCACACCCTTCCACCTACCCATCTACTCACCTACCCCCTACCCACCCACTCATATAACCCCTGATCCATTGATTAAGCCAGTGGTTTTTAAACTTTTTAGGTTCAAGGCACCCATAGGTCATCAAGAATTATTCGCGGCACCCATATTTAAAATTCGAGGTATAATATATATATATAATTGATAATTATATATATATATAAATATATTATAATGTATATAGGTATAAGAAACCGAATATATATATATTTTGTATAGTATGTGATATAATATGATATACTATTCAGTATTATGTATGGTATTATTTATATATATATATGGGGATAATTATAGTGAAATTTTGTATGATATAGATATAATAACGTTAATATAATACGGAAAAGGTATGGTATATATTATATATATATAATGTATATAAATAATTATATATATATAAGTAAATATATATAGATTATATAAATATAATATAAGTAATATATAAATATTGAATAAAAAGTAATCAAATATATAGATTTATATATACTAATTATATAATATATAATACATATATATATATGTTACGTATAGTTATATAATAATTTATATAAGAACTTTTATATTATATGTACTAAATAGTATATATAAGTAAATTAATTTATTTAATACCTAACAATGATAAGCTGGGGGAAATGAAATGCAAGATCGTGAATATATATATATATATATATATATATTTAGGTAGTGAGTGGTTTAGAAAAGGAAATAAAAATAATAATTAATATAATATATATATATATATATATATATATTTAATATATATATATATATACTATATTATATATACTTTCTATACCAAATTATATAACTCATTGTAATACTATATACTTTTATAAAAATACTACGATTTCGAGGAAGGTATATAGTATAATATATAATATATTATTTATAATCATATATATTATTAATTAATATATGATATTATTATAATATATATAATATATATATAGTATATATATATATATAGTCAGTATATAAAATAATTACATTATATATAGTATATATTATATATATATATTATATATATATTATTATATATATATATTATATATATATATATATATTATATATATACATATATACTAATTTATAATATAATATATATATATATATATATATACGATATTATTATATAGATTATATATTAGAGTGATATATTAATATTCTCCCGAATATAGTAAATAATATAATATAAATATATAACTTATTATAGATATATATAAAGGCAACTTCAGAAATTATTATATATATATATATATATATATATTATATATATATATAGTTATATATATATTTGCTCTCTAAAATCAAAATCAGCGTGGAACGAAGAAAAAAATAAACTCGTGCTCGGGCTGCTCTTTTACAATTCTTGATTGGTGTGCAAATCTAATTAATTTTTATTTGAACTGAGATAGGTATTCGTAGGGGCGGCCCCCAGGGATGCGCTGCAGGCACACAATGTTTGTAAAACCACTGATATTTAAAGCTATTAAAGTCTATGATTAGTAGATCACATAAGTTCTTAATTAACTTATAATATTTCAAGATTCTATAAAAAATATGCTTTCTGATAGTAAACATTACTTAAAATTATTAGAAAAAATTTTATGCTTGAACTATAAAATATCAACTATGTTTATTAAAGTTGATATTTTAATTAATTATCATTTGGCATAAACAATTTTAAAAACACTTGATGTTTTGCCCTTAAATTCACCTCGCATACGCTCTACATATTCCAATCTTTACTAGTACTAGAATAGAAACGCATCTATGTGAAGCAAGTCTGCGTCTATTATGTGTTCCATATAATATAAACATACCCTTACCTGCTAATAAACGTAATTTTAACAAACTTATCATTATCTAAAATGAACCTTATAGAATTAATTACCTCAATTGTCTCTTTAATACCCTAAAATAATAAATATAATAATAATATAATAATAATAATAATAATAATAATAATGAATTAATAATAATAATAATATAATAATATAATATTAATAAATAATATATAATAATAATATAATAATTAATAATATTAATAATAATAATAATTAATAATAATAACACAATATTAGTCAGATAATATATTTAGTGATAAAAAAGATAATAAAGTAATAATAGTAATAAATATAATGTATAAAATAATTAATTAATTGATATATATTCATTAAAGTGTAGTAGAAATGATATTAATCAAATAATGATGAAATATCATCGACGGCAGAATAATAAGATAAGATGGGATAACTAATAAGAGAAAGCCCAAGACTCCACCATAATAATAATAAATTAATAATCATAATAATACATAATTAATAGATAAATATATAAGATAATAGATAAGTAATAATAAATAGAATAATAATATCATAATAATAATATATAATAATAATAAATAAAAAGAAAATTAAAAAAAAATAAAATAAAAAAAAAAATATTGAGAAAATGAAATGGCTATGAGTTAGGTATTTTTAAAGGTAAAGTTGTTAGAAAAATAATGTTAAAAGTATTGATAATAATAACAAATAATAATTGAATAAATAATAATAATAATAATAATAAATATTAATAAAAGCTATAATAATAATAATTAATAATAATATATAATACTCTCAATAATAATAACTAATAATAATATATATAAAAAAATAATAATAATCATACCAACTTTAATCTTTAATGTTCTAAGTGGACATAATTTATTAAAAATCATTTTATGTTGTATCAATTGATGAGTAAAATTTGAATTATTATTAAGATAATCTTCATAATTTAGAAGCAGTATATCAATAATATAAGTATAAGGTGCGATATAATTACTAATAATTTACCCGTGCATAGCAACTTTCATTTGTACTTTATCTTATGTAGCTCTAATCTTAAATTTCTCTCTTTTTAAAGGTGATATGGACTTCTTTACCCTTTTTACAAAAAATGAACGTTATATATAGTAGAAAAACCCACAAATATTACTCAGAATTTGGAAAAATGTTTGATGACTTTGAAAAGATTAAGCAAATTCCTTTCGAATGTGTAGGCAATGCAACGTAAGTGGAGGACCAATTTAATTCATAATATTATATATTAGTTATCATCTTCTTATTACGATTTACTATTAATTTTCCATTTTTCAAATTATTATCTAATTATTTTTACCATTATATTTCATTATTATTTATTATTAGTATATGTTTATTATATTATTACTTCATTGTTATTATTTAATTAAAATTGCTTATTTTTTATTTAAGTTAATATATCTTTTATTATTATTATTATTATTATTATTATTATTATTATTATTATTATTATTATTATTATTATTATTATTATTATTATTATTATTATTATTATTATTTTTTTTTGATTTTTTTCCTTTTAAGACACTTTTCGTATTATATATATAAATATTATTGACTTATTGATTAATTAAATTAATTACTTTAATTGGTATTATTATTATATATTATTATTATTAATTAATTAGTTAATATAGAATTAATTAATTTTATTATTTTTATGGTATTTTTATATTACTGATTATTAATTAATATATTAATTAATTCAATTAATTAATAATAATTATTATTAAATACTACTAATTATTAATTCATTATATAAATTATTATTTTAAATTTTATTATTATTATTATTATTATTAATTCATTATATATGATAATTAATTTATTATTATTTTATTTATTATTATTTATTATTATATATTATTAATCATTATTATTATATAAATATCCAATTTTTTATCATCATTATAATTATAGTGTAAATAAAATTATTATGTCTATATTATGTTCTCAGTTTATATTATTAATTAATTAATTATATATTAATATATTATTAATTATTATTAATATTATTATTATATATTTCATTAATTATAGTATTATATTATTATATATTAGTTTATTATTATTATTATTAATATAAATAGATATATTATTATATATATATATTAGTATTAATTTAATTATGACAATATCATTAATTAGATTAATTATTATATAATTATTATTATTATTATTAATTAATAATTATATTTTATATTATATCATTACATATTATTATTATTAAATTATACTATTTATAACAGTAAAACTCAAATAAAATCTAGCGTTGTTGTGTGATGTAATGTCTCTCTTTTCTTGGTTGTGTGTGTGTGTGTGAGTGATGTGTTGTGTGTGTGTGTTCACAAGAGTTGTGTGTGAAGGACCAGTAAAAAGGAAAGAAAAAAAAAAGGGGAAATATTGTTAGAATCATGTGTGTGTTGTGCGTGTGCTGTGTGTGTGTGATTGTTGTGTGTGGCATGTGTGTGTGTGTGTCGTGTGTGTATGTGTGAAGGGAATGAACTTTGCGGCAAGGTAAATAAATAGCCAGGCGCAGATTACTACTATGACTTAAGAATTTTAAAAGTAGATTTTTGTTTAGTTAACTTTAATAACTATCAAATGAGAATAATCCAAATTATAATAGTTACATAATCTTACAGCCGGGTTAAAAGGCGCGATTTTGGTATTTGGCATATTTTACGAATTCTTGAAGGAACTTATGAAAGGTCGGAGAAAAGAAATCAGTTGTGTCTTGTCAAAATTTTAGACAAATTTTGGACACTCATTTTCACCAAGTAGAATTTTGAAATTCCGTAAGATTCTTATTCGCAATCTTACGAAAAATTCCTATTATTACGAACATGTAAACAAAGCAACTTTTTGCTGAATGGAAATCATGAAATTTTTGTGTTTTGATTTTTTTATTGAGATTGGTCATTTTTTTTTTTTTCATACTACAAAAACTCACAGGTACAACTTTTTTAACGAGGCCAAGTTATTAATTATCAATAAAAATATTCAAAAACATGCAATGGATAATTGATATTTCACTATTGGTAGCGTTGAAATGTGTCATAGAAATGCATAAAGCTAGTTGTTTTGAGCTAGCACGATGCTTGATTAAGTGATATGAATGAAACTTTTTCTTTTTTTGCTGATCTCATGAAAGATATAGAAATGATACTGGTCGCATAAAAAAGTTCAAACATAAGTATATCATATTATCTTTTTATACATATATTTAGAGTAGATATGTAACTATAGATAATGTAATTTGTATAGTAAGAAAATAAGCTGTGATAAAGTATTATAGAATATTAACAAAATATATATATAAAAGTACAATTTTAAATATATATGTGATAATTGGTTTAAAAACTACAACTGATATTTTCAAAAACATATAACACATTGGAGAGGTGAAAAACTATATCTGTTATAATTCCTGGATAAATTTAGTGCGAAAATGTGTAAAAAAAAAAAAAAAAAAATTAAAAAAAAATTTTTAAAAAAATTATATCTCAAAAACTACAATAGCTACAGCGAAAAGGATTCTTTTTTGAATATAAACATTTTACATATAGGAAAATATAAATAAAGAAAAAAAATACAATTTGCACAGAACCATAGCAACATGCGTTGTGCAGTTCTCTAGGAATAATAAGATAAAGCTGAAGATTTCTTACTTTTTAATTAAAATATTTGCTTTTTTAAGTAAAAGTCTCAAGGAAAATTAACATGGAAATAAGGAGTCTGAGTATCTCGGCTTCGGATGGAACTACGGGACGACTTATTCACCGCCCCTCGGAGGTCTCACACGGAGACCCAGCTCTTGAGTATTGGTGTCGCGGGTCATGAACCGACCCTCCCTACGGGTATGAAAAACGTCTCGCCCTGTGTTTCGTCGGCTCGAGCCCTCGCTACCATTGCCCGTGTAATACCTTTACAAATATCTACGGTAATATATATATATATGATTAAACTCAAATATATATCCTTTATATACATATAAATAATGGAAGTACTGATCTCTGATAAATATACTAATATATATATATAAAAGAGGAAAACTCACTCCTAATAATGATAAAATGTTAAATATAATTTAATAGTAAGTTTATTTATATAATATTATATATATATATTAATATATATTTATTTTATACTATATATTTTAAAATAATAGTATATAGATATATATTAATAATATACTACTGTATATATATAATTATGTATAAATATAACTATGTCGCATGCTCCGAATACTAAAGATTAGACACACTTACTGAATTTATTTATGGTATTTATGTTACATTTGTGCATTACGATTTTTTGTCAGATTTCCAAAAATGTATTACTTTTCGCTGGAGCTTCATGTAAGTGTAAGTAAAAGTTTTCTGATTGATGCTGGATAATTTTTTTGATTTTTTATTTTTTACATTTTCCGCACTAAAATGGTTACCCAGGATTCCAAAAATGTATCATATATTATTTACTTCTGTCCTATATATAGTTGTTAGTTTTAAAACCAAAAAGTTGTAGTTTTAAACCCAACATATCACTCCAGAATAACATAATGAATATATATTGAAATATAATAATTATATAAAATATACTTTATAATTTAATAAAGATATAAATATATACATGTAATGGATAGTGTGTCAATGGATTCAAACCAGTAATATGTAAGTGAACAATTATAAATATAAAAATAAGTTCAATGACTAAATATAACGTGGTATAATATAAAATATATATATTATATATATATAATAATAATAAATAAAAAAATATATAATATAATAGTATATATAGAATGAATATAAGAATATATAATGATATAATTGTAAATAAATATATTTAGCCGACAACCGTCGAGAGTCGATCGAAAAAAAAAAATATTAACAGGTAGCCTCATATGAGTAGTAGGAGAGCCATTCCGTTCGAAAATACCGCGACCTTTTTGAACTTTTCTGACCGCGACCTTTTAGCCCAATTTTTTACCTGACTTGACCTTTTTTGGCCTTCACTTTTGGCCTGACCTTTTTGTCTACCAACCTTTGGGTCTTCATGGGTCAATTTGCCAAATTGTTTAAACTACTCACTTGATCCTTTTAGGGAGTCGATTTTTTGATGAAATATCTCGGATCTATCTTTGAGAAACCGAAGATTTTTATATATGAAACCTACATTTCTATTGAGAACACAACTTTATGTTGAGAACCCAAAATTTTTGAGAACCACAATTTTTTTTGAGGAACCCAATTTATTGTGACTAGTTGAATATTTTTGAGAGAAACATCAAATTTTATTCGGAACCCTGATTTGGCAACTAATTGCACCTTATCGAAGAAGGTGGTGAGCGCCAACGGTGAGCAACGACGTTAGTGTGTATAACGTAATTTACCCCTTATTTTAAGCACGACCCTAATTTTCGACGTAGAGGACATTCTTGATCCCTGTAATTTTTTTGATCTTCCGTTTAGGGCTTAGCCCTTTTTGATGTACTTACCTTAGTTTGACCATGATTATATTCGACCACCCTTGTTCTTATGGTCCAATTTGGCCCACGGATGTTGGAACCTTTGGTTTCCATGGTCAATATTTGGCTACCCTAATTTTCGACAACCTTTGATATTCCGATGGCGTATTCTTTAGCCATCGGTATTTTTGGTCTTCCGTGGGTCTCAATTTTGCTCACGGTAATTTTTGGCTACTTTAGGTCTCCGATGGTTATTTTTTGCCCACTGATAATTTCGACAACCCTTGGTTCTTCTATGGGTCCATTTTTGGCACGGTATTTTCACACCAACCTTTGGTTTTCCATGGGTCTAATTCTGGGCACGGTAATTTTTTAGGTCTTCTTTGGGCTTAGCTATTTTTTTTGGTGTTCTTAAACTTGTTTGACCTGATTTTCGGACCTTACCTTACTATTCATGGGTCTTTTGGTCACGCGGTAATTTTTGGGCTTCCTTTAGGCGTTAGCCTATTTTTGAAACGTCTTTAACCTTGTTTGCAGAAATTTCGTCTCTTAACCTTGCTTGAGATACCTATGGGAGTACAAAATTTTGCCGAACGCTATTGTTGGTCTATTAATTGGTTCCAAAATCACGTAAGATAAATAGGGTAAGCAGATAAAGAGTATATCTACTAGTATGAAGTGTTCTAATTGAGAATATTAGAATAAGAGTGCCGGGTGAGTGCGCTATATATGAATGTGCAATGAGACAGTGCCAATGGAGTGCCAAAGTAAGAGTGCCAATGAAGAAATAGTCGAAGTTGCACATAGATGATGAGAGAGTGCACATATCGCAATAATTCGAGTGCAGCTTTTTCAAGCCTTTTCTAGCTTCCCCTGCAGTTTAAGAAATATAGCCTATAATATGGATGTGCATTACCCCTAAGGTAATAAAAAAGGATGAATGAAGGATCGAGCACTACAGGTGTATATTAATTACCTAATCTCTCTCATCGGTTCTACTAATGAGTTAAGTAATATTTCATCACACTCAAATTATAGCATGAAGGTTGAAGATTATATAACATACTTATGAGAACAACAGTTAAAAAACACAGGCACCGCAAAAAAACGTTCGAGTCCGAGTTCAGCGTCGAGGTCAGCCCTCCGTCACGAACAGTGTCACCGCTAGCGTGCGCCCGCGGCGCACTTATTACTCACGCACGCCCGAGAGTACGTCGCGGCACACAGGATTCGCGAAATTATTATCAAGACACTCATACCGCCGCCGCAGGAAGGCGCCTAGCTACGAGACAATAACACACTAGAACTAAACACGACGAGTAACACGACATACGGAGAGCGTCCGAGCAAGCCATGCGCACAAATTTCCCACAGCACTCGAGAGCGAGATTAATAATGGATATCTTGTAAAGAACTGATTCACAAAAAAGCACACTTTTACTTTACGAAAAAGATATAATTATTCATATAGAGTCATTCATTTATTGACTGATTTTTGTACGAAATTATTATTCAAAACAAAAAATGTACCTGTGTACAGTTTACTTTACATGACCTCAGTAATCAACCTAAATCATAGAGGTGTTGATTACCTAACACTAGGGATAGTATGCTTATCTAGTTCTTATGCACATGCGTAATCATGCAATTTAACTAACTTACACTGTGTGCTTACTGCTTTAACTCTCTCGCACGCAATTTATGCTTTAAGAGCTGTATATAGTTAAATTATATGAGTTTGAAGCAGTAAATAAGGTAATCCCAATAGAGTGTTACCAGTAGGAGGATTTGTGTGTGTGTACTTTGATATGTATACTGCATACTCACAGTTTAAACTATGTTTTACTGCTTCTACACTAGCTTTACTGCGTGTTAACTTTTTGCCTGCTATCCACTGCTTAGAAAGCTTTGCTGGCAATAACGGGCACCTATTACTCTTTCTGCCTTAAATTAGTATTTCTAATAGCTACATTTAATATTTTGACGTTTTTTTCGGGATATTAATAAATATATATGTATGTTTATAAAATATATATATAATTGAAATAATTATCAGAAAAAGATAATTATGATATATATTATACATTTAAAAACTTTTTTATTATATATTATTTTTTTAAGATATGTGAAATGAGTCACTCAAACAACACAGGGTTTCTGTTTTTACCTCTATTAATTAAATCTTTTATAAACTCTACAGAATAAGATATTAAAAGAACAGCCAAGGTGGTAGATATAAAGGTAGAAAAACCCAACCACCTGTAATAGAATTAATTAATGATGGACGATTGTGTGAGAGAGTAAAATATCGGCGTTATTGTGTTCGATTTTAAAAGCAATGTTAATAATACATTAAATGTGCAAGTATAGTTATATAGGCAAGTATAAATCAGATAAATCTCCACATTAGAAAGGTTAGTACTCTTAGAGGGATTAGTATGCTTTTTGTTTTACTGCTTTCTCGCTCTCTGAACCTCGAGTGTATTTACTATAACTTTCTGCAGATTGCTACTTATTATACTTGTGCTGCGTTGTGATGCTTTATACTTCATAGCGTTTTTATCTAAAACTTTTTGCCTCTCACCAACACTCTCTCTCTCTCTCTCTCTCTCTAACTAATTTATGCTTTCCTGTATGGGGGCGGTTTCTATTGTCAATAAAACCAAAACGGCTTTTTTTTTCACACGCGTGTGGGAATGTAACTAACAAAAAAATGAATAATATTTGATATATATGTTTTCTTTAATTTTTTGTTTTATTACATTTTTATTTTGAAGTATTGCTCATTTTTTATTTTTGTTAACATAACTTTTTAATAATAAAATTATTAGAAAGAAAGAATAAAAACACACAAGATTAAGTTTCTGTTATAAAAAATGTTGTATTTAATATAAAATTGTACGAAAATTTTATCCATAAAGATATCTGTAGTGCTTTACCACTCTAAATTAAACGTGCATAGTCTATATGTACTGATGACGGCAGATTGGATAGTAGCGAGCCAGAATTTCTCGAAAAGAGATGTCAGGCTAGATGTACTATGTAGAGACCTGGCCGCAGGTTGTGGTAAGAGAGGTGTGTCTATAAAGTATGTATTTAGAGAGGAGAAATGGAGGTATTTATATAGAGACGAACCCCTGTAAAAAAAAATACTATAGAGTGCTATAATGTTTAACTCAGCTTAAAAATATTTAAACAATATTCAAACGCATTGCTCTGAGTTCAATTTCATGAAGGAGTTGTACGTATATTAAGATCGAGCAAAGCGATGTTATGAGTAGGACAAGGGCCACAAAATCTCATATGTAATTAGGATAACAGATTAATGCACACCACAATGGAAATTTTGGAGAATAGCACGAAGCGTTCCTCGTACTATTTTCTCACCATCTGAGAGGAATATCTCTGTGTTGTTATCATTAACCGCAAAATATTATGTTCATCAAAGCAAGCATATGCTACAAGTGTATTCTTCTTTAAAATCACAAGTATTTAACTGTTGTATATGAACAGAGAAGAATGATGAATAGCAAAATTAAATGGTATAACTGGAACTCAAATCGTTTACCAATACCTAGTTAATAATATTAAAGATATGATAAAGACTTTGTTATGTCCTCTTCAAGGAGGATTCACATATACGAGATAATTTTTACCACGTGCGCGGCAATTTACAAAGGCCACAACTTATTGTCATTAATTGAACTGATTTAAGAACAGAACTGAATATTGGAAACGCATGTGACACCGACTTTCAACCCAGTTATATTACTTACGATCACATACTAAATATATGTAATCTCTTATCGTTCTTCTGGGCATAACGCAGAATATTTTTTCACATCCAAAGCCAGGCAGAAGAACATGAAACGAAGTAGTTCTTTAAACACACACGTATTTACTGTTGTTTGGACAGAGAAGAGACATGAGTCTAATTAATTGGCATTTGGCAACTCAAATGTTTCCTCTTAGACAGAGCGAAAGAGTTATCTTCAAAAGTGATATAAAAGATGGTTTACTTCAATGCACAACTCGGTATATTTATAATGATGTGTGAACTATCACCCAAAAAACAGCACAAGAAGTGTTACTTGCGTGCCAACATTCTGCACTATAAGATAGAAAAACGATAGAGCGCCAATGTGTCCTTGCTATGATTCCTCTAGTTGCTCATGATACTTAATAAAAAGAGATTATTAAAAAAGTTGAAACAATGCTCATTGTGAAAAACAACGACTGATAGTGAGGATGAGAAGATCAATCACTCCAGAGTGTGTGATGTGTGATAAGTTAATTAGAGATTATAAACTAATATAAAAGGAAATGTTCCATCTGATTAATTAGGACTTAGGTGAAAGACTTTCGAGTTAAGAATCATATTAAAAGCTGGCTCTTCAACACACTCTCAAGAAAAATTGCATACAAATAAAATAAGTTACTCACACACACGAGAAGGAGTATTTGCACTCAGTTATCTCATTTGTGAGTTATCACTGCCTGATTAAACTAAAGTATGTTGATCCAATAAGTGAAAGAGAGAGGTGTAGCATGTACATCATAATGGTATGAGAAAATGAGATATAATACTGATGCATTAAAGTGTACGGAATATCTGTTCTCCAGATCATCTTCTAATAACACTCGATATGTCAGTTATTGCCACTGCGTGAAATCCACACAATCTCACAAGTATAATATCACACCCCGAACACGCAGCTTTTCGGGCCCAATATATTGTCATTAAACCTCTTCTCACATCGCCAGCAACAGTTGCACACAGACTCCTTAATGATGAACGATTATTAGCTTTATGTCACATCCTCTACCTCCTAGTATATGTTGTCGCTAAAAGTTGGAACAGATTAACAAATATGAGAAGAAGTGTACAGGATATAAAATTCTGACATTAACATCCATGAGAAACGGATCTCGTAATACCAGAGGATGCCATACTAAAAAATTATAGATACTTAAAGATTCTTTACAACTAATCGCTCTACGTTCCGCTAACCACGTGATGTAGACTACTATCTAATGAGGGTTAAATGAGACTTAAGTGGAAAATGAAGATGAATTATCTATTTACAGTGATAAGATGACTTACCATATCTAAGAACTCGTCAATTCCGGAACAGCTTTCAGCATGCTAAGATTAATATTTTCTACGCCAATTAACTTTGATGAAAGCTTTTTTTCGTGCAATTGCAGTGCCATCGATCACCCGATAAGTCCGACACCGACGATGGCTACTGATCTCCTCACGTAACTGGAAGAAAAGGCCTGTAGAAAGGTGAATTGATATATTCTATCACAACGAACCTTTCAGCACTATTAAATTTTTTTCCAGAAGTTTAACTCTTAAATACCAACGCGGATAGCAGGCTATGAAATAAATGGATACACCAACGTTACGACATAAGACTGGATTCAAGAGATTTAAATCCATACAACTTTATATGTATCGATATTTCTTCTAGAAGGAAATAATTCACTTGATTTTTTCCGCAGCACGACTAAGAAAGCCCTCTATTGTTATAATATAAGGGCTCATACTCTTAGATATTAAATCGTACATTCTATCCATGCACTATAACTAAATATAACTTATGGAATAATTAGTTATATATATATATATATATTCGATCTACTCTGTCTAAACCTCAATAATAGAGAATAATTTACTCGTCTTCTTTCCTCTGAAATTGTAACTTTTGGCGATTTCATATGTTTAATGAAAATATAAAATAATTATATATACTAAAAATGCTTGTGTATAAAACATTAAAATATGTTTCTTTTAAATTAAAATGTGTTTTCATCGTATTTCATCTAATAATCCATCTGAGGGATCCTATATAGTGAACTCACCCCAAAGATTTTGACAAAAAAAGGTATATTTCACTAGTCAGATAAAAAACATAGTATATATTAATAAGTGATTGTTAGTATTAAAACTCACTTATGATAATATATTCTCAGCTAATATAATAATTATTAGATAAATATTTAATATCATATGAGCTGGAGTGATTAGTGCTAACGGGTTGTTAACACTATTAATGTTTACTTTCTAAACAATATAAACATAAACCTTGTTTTAATAAGAGCGAGCATGGAGAAGAGAGGAAGAGTAGAACATGATAAAGATTGAACTATCATCTGAGAGCCGAAATAGCTTAGGGGTTTCTAGGTTGTTTAAGGTTGCCGTGATATTGAGAGTAAAAGAGTTAAAAGCATATTTAAAAGCGAAGAGGAGAAGAGGCATTTACTCTACATAACCCTGTAAGAGAAATAAAATCTTCTACACGGAATTATTCTCACGCGCTCATACATAGTATATAAATGGCAGTTAGAGTGTACTCGAGCAAATAGAATTAAAAATAACAGTCTGACCTTAATAAATAGAAAGAGTTTCCTAGAATATGGAAACTTGTGTAGTTCTTACAATTGAGCGATTACATCAGTATGATGTAGTTTGTCAAAGAGCAAAAGTAATGAAAATAAAAAAAAAAGATAACGAAAAAGTCCCCGGGTTATTACGTTGCGAGGCTGTACCTT